>CM069442.1:50663328-50704551 GCA_035610835.1 Ophiura sarsii | reverse complement strand
CACATAGATCTAACTTGGGTCAAAAATTCAGGTCGGGTTGCCCTCTTAGATTTTTCAATATTTCCCTCTTTATACAGCGTCGTCATTTTGAACAAGAAATCACACCTTATAGCGCGTTGTGTTCAATGTGTATCCTTCCACCAATATTTTTAACTAAAACGTTAGATGTATACTATTTTCATTCAAAATATATCGGGTACAATTCAGTGAACAATTAGAGACCAAATTCAATCATCTTTGATGCCAAATAATGTCAATATGAATCATTCTTTCCGTTATTTAGGGACTAGCTGGGTGATGGCGATGGCCGGAAGCTTTGACGGTGACCTTAATAGTTGTGTGCACCCTTAAAGAGGCCTTTTTTCATTCTATATTCAGAAATGTCATGATCATATTAAAGAACAGATAATTAGAAATGAAATTGTGAATTTTCACTTGATTCGTATAACCGGTTTGGTAGATACATCATGTACAAGAAGCTATCTACACACTAGAAATGTCCGAAATTTCGAATTCTGGTGCGTTTTTACTAGGTTTAGACCCCCCCCCCCCCCCCCCCCCCCCCGCACACACTATCCCGCCAGTCGGACGGAGTTAGACAAGTCATATGTTTAATAGGATTGTTATGTTATGTCAATGGGTGTTATATGTTTTGTTTTATTAAATATATTTGTAAAATCGAACAAAATGTCGCTCACCAGAATCATTTAAAGATGGTCTGACAAATAAAGATGCTAGACTTTTTGTCAACATTTGCGACGACACACGTAATTGTGCCCGTTTGGCCCATATTTTGACCCGCTCGCTGTTTAATGAATTAAAAAATATAAAAAATAATGCCCAATGTTGAAATTATTACATTAATGTATTTTCAAAATATAAATCTAACATCAAATGCTAAACAAATCTAACACAAGTGCTAAACAAACCAACTTTTACAACCCAAATTGCCTGGATTTAAAGACTATCTCGTGCACTTTAAGAGGCCTTTTTTCATTCTATATTCAGAAATGTCATGATCATATTAAAGAACAGATAATTAGAAATGAAATTGTGAATTTTCACTTGATTCGTATAACCGGTTTGGTAGATACATCATGTACAAGAAGCTATCTACACACTAGAAATGTCCGAAATTTCGAATTCTGGTGCGTTTTTACTAGGTTTAGACCCCCCCCCGCACACACTATCCCGCCAGTCGGACGGAGTTAGACAAGTCATATGTTTAATAGGATTGTTATGTTATGTCAATGGGTGTTATATGTTTTGTTTTATTAAATATATTTGTAAAATCGAACAAAATGTCGCTCACCAGAATCATTTAAAGATGGTCTGACAAATAAAGATGCTAGACTTTTTGTCAACATTTGCGACGACACACGTAATTGTGCCCGTTTGGCCCATATTTTGACCCGCTCGCTGTTTAATGAATTAAAAAATATAAAAAATAATGCCCAATGTTGAAATTATTACATTAATGTATTTTCAAAATATAAATCTAACATCAAATGCTAAACAAATCTAACACAAGTGCTAAACAAACCAACTTTTACAACCCAAATTGCCTGGATTTAAAGACTATCTCGTGCACTTTAAGAGGCCTTTTTTCATTCTATATTCAGAAATGTCATGATCATATTAAAGAACAGATAATTAGAAATGAAATTGTGAATTTTCACTTGATTCGTATAACCGGTTTGGTAGATACATCATGTACAAGAAGCTATCTACACACTAGAAATGTCCGAAATTTCGAATTCTGGTGCGTTTTTACTAGGTTTAGACCCCCCCCCCCCCCCCCCCCCCGCACACACTATCCCGCCAGTCGGACGGAGTTAGACAAGTCATATGTTTAATAGGATTGTTATGTTATGTCAATGGGTGTTATATGTTTTGTTTTATTAAATATATTTGTAAAATCGAACAAAATGTCGCTCACCAGAATCATTTAAAGATGGTCTGACAAATAAAGATGCTAGACTTTTTGTCAACATTTGCGACGACACACGTAATTGTGCCCGTTTGGCCCATATTTTGACCCGCTCGCTGTTTAATGAATTAAAAAATATAAAAAATAATGCCCAATGTTGAAATTATTACATTAATGTATTTTCAAAATATAAATCTAACATCAAATGCTAAACAAATCTAACACAAGTGCTAAACAAACCAACTTTTACAACCCAAATTGCCTGGATTTAAAGACTATCTCGTGCACTTTAAGAGGCCTTTTTTCATTCTATATTCAGAAATGTCATGATCATATTAAAGAACAGATAATTAGAAATGAAATTGTGAATTTTCACTTGATTCGTATAACCGGTTTGGTAGATACATCATGTACAAGAAGCTATCTACACACTAGAAATGTCCGAAATTTCGAATTCTGGTGCGTTTTTACTAGGTTTAGACCCCCCCCCCCCCCCCCCCCCCCCCCGCACACACTATCCCGCCAGTCGGACGGAGTTAGACAAGTCATATGTTTAATAGGATTGTTATGTTATGTCAATGGGTGTTATATGTTTTGTTTTATTAAATATATTTGTAAAATCGAACAAAATGTCGCTCACCAGAATCATTTAAAGATGGTCTGACAAATAAAGATGCTAGACTTTTTGTCAACATTTGCGACGACACACGTAATTGTGCCCGTTTGGCCCATATTTTGACCCGCTCGCTGTTTAATGAATTAAAAAATATAAAAAATAATGCCCAATGTTGAAATTATTACATTAATGTATTTTCAAAATATAAATCTAACATCAAATGCTAAACAAATCTAACACAAGTGCTAAACAAACCAACTTTTACAACCCAAATTGCCTGGATTTAAAGACTATCTCGTGCACTTTAAGAGGCCTTTTTTCATTCTATATTCAGAAATGTCATGATCATATTAAAGAACAGATAATTAGAAATGAAATTGTGAATTTTCACTTGATTCGTATAACCGGTTTGGTAGATACATCATGTACAAGAAGCTATCTACACACTAGAAATGTCCGAAATTTCGAATTCTGGTGCGTTTTTACTAGGTTTAGACCCCCCCCCCCCGCACACACTATCCCGCCAGTCGGACGGAGTTAGACAAGTCATATGTTTAATAGGATTGTTATGTTATGTCAATGGGTGTTATATGTTTTGTTTTATTAAATATATTTGTAAAATCGAACAAAATGTCGCTCACCAGAATCATTTAAAGATGGTCTGACAAATAAAGATGCTAGACTTTTTGTCAACATTTGCGACGACACACGTAATTGTGCCCGTTTGGCCCATATTTTGACCCGCTCGCTGTTTAATGAATTAAAAAATATAAAAAATAATGCCCAATGTTGAAATTATTACATTAATGTATTTTCAAAATATAAATCTAACATCAAATGCTAAACAAATCTAACACAAGTGCTAAACAAACCAACTTTTACAACCCAAATTGCCTGGATTTAAAGACTATCTCGTGCACTTTAAGGGTGCACACAACTATTACGCGCTATAGTGTGTTTCTATGGGAAATGTGCCTTAGGTAAACAGCGATATCTTGAGTTACCTTGCAACTACGTTTATAAAATTTTGGAATAGTAATTAACACACATAGATCTAACTTGGGTCAAAAATTCAGGTCGGGTTGCCCTCTTAGATTTTTCAATATTTCCCTCTTTATACAGCGTCGTCATTTTGAACAAGAAATCACACCTTATAGCGCGTTGTGTTCAATGTGTATCCTTCCGCCAATATTTTTAACTAAAACGTTAGATGTATACTATTTTCATTCAAAATATATCGGGTACAATTCAGTGAACAATTAGAGACCAAATTCAATCATCTTTGATGCCAAATAATGTCAATATGAATCATTCTTTCCGTTATTTAGGGACTAGCTGGGTGATGGCGATGGCCGGAAGCTTTGACGGTGACCTTAATAGTTGTGTGCACCCTTAAAGAGGCCTTTTTTCATTCTATATTCAGAAATGTCATGATCATATTAAAGAACAGATAATTAGAAATGAAATTGTGAATTTTCACTTGATTCGTATAACCGGTTTGGTAGATACATCATGTACAAGAAGCTATCTACACACTAGAAATGTCCGAAATTTCGAATTCTGGTGCGTTTTTACTAGGTTTAGACCCCCCCCCCCCCCCCCCCCCCCCGCACACACTATCCCGCCAGTCGGACGGAGTTAGACAAGTCATATGTTTAATAGGATTGTTATGTTATGTCAATGGGTGTTATATGTTTTGTTTTATTAAATATATTTGTAAAATCGAACAAAATGTCGCTCACCAGAATCATTTAAAGATGGTCTGACAAATAAAGATGCTAGACTTTTTGTCAACATTTGCGACGACACACGTAATTGTGCCCGTTTGGCCCATATTTTGACCCGCTCGCTGTTTAATGAATTAAAAAATATAAAAAATAATGCCCAATGTTGAAATTATTACATTAATGTATTTTCAAAATATAAATCTAACATCAAATGCTAAACAAATCTAACACAAGTGCTAAACAAACCAACTTTTACAACCCAAATTGCCTGGATTTAAAGACTATCTCGTGCACTTTAAGAGGCCTTTTTTCATTCTATATTCAGAAATGTCATGATCATATTAAAGAACAGATAATTAGAAATGAAATTGTGAATTTTCACTTGATTCGTATAACCGGTTTGGTAGATACATCATGTACAAGAAGCTATCTACACACTAGAAATGTCCGAAATTTCGAATTCTGGTGCGTTTTTACTAGGTTTAGACCCCCCCCCCCCCCCCCCCCCGCACACACTATCCCGCCAGTCGGACGGAGTTAGACAAGTCATATGTTTAATAGGATTGTTATGTTATGTCAATGGGTGTTATATGTTTTGTTTTATTAAATATATTTGTAAAATCGAACAAAATGTCGCTCACCAGAATCATTTAAAGATGGTCTGACAAATAAAGATGCTAGACTTTTTGTCAACATTTGCGACGACACACGTAATTGTGCCCGTTTGGCCCATATTTTGACCCGCTCGCTGTTTAATGAATTAAAAAATATAAAAAATAATGCCCAATGTTGAAATTATTACATTAATGTATTTTCAAAATATAAATCTAACATCAAATGCTAAACAAATCTAACACAAGTGCTAAACAAACCAACTTTTACAACCCAAATTGCCTGGATTTAAAGACTATCTCGTGCACTTTAAGAGGCCTTTTTTCATTCTATATTCAGAAATGTCATGATCATATTAAAGAACAGATAATTAGAAATGAAATTGTGAATTTTCACTTGATTCGTATAACCGGTTTGGTAGATACATCATGTACAAGAAGCTATCTACACACTAGAAATGTCCGAAATTTCGAATTCTGGTGCGTTTTTACTAGGTTTAGACCCCCCCCCCCCCCCCCCCCCGCACACACTATCCCGCCAGTCGGACGGAGTTAGACAAGTCATATGTTTAATAGGATTGTTATGTTATGTCAATGGGTGTTATATGTTTTGTTTTATTAAATATATTTGTAAAATCGAACAAAATGTCGCTCACCAGAATCATTTAAAGATGGTCTGACAAATAAAGATGCTAGACTTTTTGTCAACATTTGCGACGACACACGTAATTGTGCCCGTTTGGCCCATATTTTGACCCGCTCGCTGTTTAATGAATTAAAAAATATAAAAAATAATGCCCAATGTTGAAATTATTACATTAATGTATTTTCAAAATATAAATCTAACATCAAATGCTAAACAAATCTAACACAAGTGCTAAACAAACCAACTTTTACAACCCAAATTGCCTGGATTTAAAGACTATCTCGTGCACTTTAAGAGGCCTTTTTTCATTCTATATTCAGAAATGTCATGATCATATTAAAGAACAGATAATTAGAAATGAAATTGTGAATTTTCACTTGATTCGTATAACCGGTTTGGTAGATACATCATGTACAAGAAGCTATCTACACACTAGAAATGTCCGAAATTTCGAATTCTGGTGCGTTTTTACTAGGTTTAGACCCCCCCCCCCCCCCCCCCCCCGCACACACTATCCCGCCAGTCGGACGGAGTTAGACAAGTCATATGTTTAATAGGATTGTTATGTTATGTCAATGGGTGTTATATGTTTTGTTTTATTAAATATATTTGTAAAATCGAACAAAATGTCGCTCACCAGAATCATTTAAAGATGGTCTGACAAATAAAGATGCTAGACTTTTTGTCAACATTTGCGACGACACACGTAATTGTGCCCGTTTGGCCCATATTTTGACCCGCTCGCTGTTTAATGAATTAAAAAATATAAAAAATAATGCCCAATGTTGAAATTATTACATTAATGTATTTTCAAAATATAAATCTAACATCAAATGCTAAACAAATCTAACACAAGTGCTAAACAAACCAACTTTTACAACCCAAATTGCCTGGATTTAAAGACTATCTCGTGCACTTTAAGAGGCCTTTTTTCATTCTATATTCAGAAATGTCATGATCATATTAAAGAACAGATAATTAGAAATGAAATTGTGAATTTTCACTTGATTCGTATAACCGGTTTGGTAGATACATCATGTACAAGAAGCTATCTACACACTAGAAATGTCCGAAATTTCGAATTCTGGTGCGTTTTTACTAGGTTTAGACCCCCCCCCCCCCCCCCCCCCCCCGCACACACTATCCCGCCAGTCGGACGGAGTTAGACAAGTCATATGTTTAATAGGATTGTTATGTTATGTCAATGGGTGTTATATGTTTTGTTTTATTAAATATATTTGTAAAATCGAACAAAATGTCGCTCACCAGAATCATTTAAAGATGGTCTGACAAATAAAGATGCTAGACTTTTTGTCAACATTTGCGACGACACACGTAATTGTGCCCGTTTGGCCCATATTTTGACCCGCTCGCTGTTTAATGAATTAAAAAATATAAAAAATAATGCCCAATGTTGAAATTATTACATTAATGTATTTTCAAAATATAAACCTAACATCAAATGCTAAACAAATCTAACACAAGTGCTAAACAAACCAACTTTTACAACCCAAATTGCCTGGATTTAAAGACTATCTCGTGCACTTTAAGAGGCCTTTTTTCATTCTATATTCAGAAATGTCATGATCATATTAAAGAACAGATAATTAGAAATGAAATTGTGAATTTTCACTTGATTCGTATAACCGGTTTGGTAGATACATCATGTACAAGAAGCTATCTACACACTAGAAATGTCCGAAATTTCGAATTCTGGTGCGTTTTTACTAGGTTTAGACCCCCCCCCCCCCCCCCCCCCCCCCCCCCGCACACACTATCCCGCCAGTCGGACGGAGTTAGACAAGTCATATGTTTAATAGGATTGTTATGTTATGTCAATGGGTGTTATATGTTTTGTTTTATTAAATATATTTGTAAAATCGAACAAAATGTCGCTCACCAGAATCATTTAAAGATGGTCTGACAAATAAAGATGCTAGACTTTTTGTCAACATTTGCGACGACACACGTAATTGTGCCCGTTTGGCCCATATTTTGACCCGCTCGCTGTTTAATGAATTAAAAAATATAAAAAATAATGCCCAATGTTGAAATTATTACATTAATGTATTTTCAAAATATAAATCTAACATCAAATGCTAAACAAATCTAACACAAGTGCTAAACAAACCAACTTTTACAACCCAAATTGCCTGGATTTAAAGACTATCTCGTGCACTTTAAAAAGGGTGCACACAACTATTACGCGCTATAGTGTGTTTCTATGGGAAATGTGCCTTAGGTAAACAGCGATATCTTGAGTTACCTTGCAACTACGTTTATAAAATTTTGGAATAGTAATTAACACACATAGATCTAACTTGGGTCAAAAATTCAGGTCGGGTTGCCCTCTTAGATTTTTCAATATTTCCCTCTTTATACAGCGTCGTCATTTTGAACAAGAAATCACACCTTATAGCGCGTTGTGTTCAATGTGTATCCTTCCGCCAATATTTTTAACTAAAACGTTAGATGTATACTATTTTCATTCAAAATATATCGGGTACAATTCAGTGAACAATTAGAGACCAAATTCAATCATCTTTGATGCCAAATAATGTCAATATGAATCATTCTTTCCGTTATTTAGGGACTAGCTGGGTGATGGCGATGGCCGGAAGCTTTGACGGTGACCTTAATAGTTGTGTGCACCCTTAAAGAGGCCTTTTTTCATTCTATATTCAGAAATGTCATGATCATATTAAAGAACAGATAATTAGAAATGAAATTGTGAATTTTCACTTGATTCGTATAACCGGTTTGGTAGATACATCATGTACAAGAAGCTATCTACACACTAGAAATGTCCGAAATTTCGAATTCTGGTGCGTTTTTACTAGGTTTAGACCCCCCCCCCCCCCCCCCCCCCCCCCCCGCACACACTATCCCGCCAGTCGGACGGAGTTAGACAAGTCATATGTTTAATAGGATTGTTATGTTATGTCAATGGGTGTTATATGTTTTGTTTTATTAAATATATTTGTAAAATCGAACAAAATGTCGCTCACCAGAATCATTTAAAGATGGTCTGACAAATAAAGATGCTAGACTTTTTGTCAACATTTGCGACGACACACGTAATTGTGCCCGTTTGGCCCATATTTTGACCCGCTCGCTGTTTAATGAATTAAAAAATATAAAAAATAATGCCCAATGTTGAAATTATTACATTAATGTATTTTCAAAATATAAATCTAACATCAAATGCTAAACAAATCTAACACAAGTGCTAAACAAACCAACTTTTACAACCCAAATTGCCTGGATTTAAAGACTATCTCGTGCACTTTAAGAGGCCTTTTTTCATTCTATATTCAGAAATGTCATGATCATATTAAAGAACAGATAATTAGAAATGAAATTGTGAATTTTCACTTGATTCGTATAACCGGTTTGGTAGATACATCATGTACAAGAAGCTATCTACACACTAGAAATGTCCGAAATTTCGAATTCTGGTGCGTTTTTACTAGGTTTAGACCCCCCCCCCCCCCCCCCCCCCCCCCGCACACACTATCCCGCCAGTCGGACGGAGTTAGACAAGTCATATGTTTAATAGGATTGTTATGTTATGTCAATGGGTGTTATATGTTTTGTTTTATTAAATATATTTGTAAAATCGAACAAAATGTCGCTCACCAGAATCATTTAAAGATGGTCTGACAAATAAAGATGCTAGACTTTTTGTCAACATTTGCGACGACACACGTAATTGTGCCCGTTTGGCCCATATTTTGACCCGCTCGCTGTTTAATGAATTAAAAAATATAAAAAATAATGCCCAATGTTGAAATTATTACATTAATGTATTTTCAAAATATAAATCTAACATCAAATGCTAAACAAATCTAACACAAGTGCTAAACAAACCAACTTTTACAACCCAAATTGCCTGGATTTAAAGACTATCTCGTGCACTTTAAGAGGCCTTTTTTCATTCTATATTCAGAAATGTCATGATCATATTAAAGAACAGATAATTAGAAATGAAATTGTGAATTTTCACTTGATTCGTATAACCGGTTTGGTAGATACATCATGTACAAGAAGCTATCTACACACTAGAAATGTCCGAAATTTCGAATTCTGGTGCGTTTTTACTAGGTTTAGACCCCCCCCCCCCCCCCCCCCCCCCGCACACACTATCCCGCCAGTCGGACGGAGTTAGACAAGTCATATGTTTAATAGGATTGTTATGTTATGTCAATGGGTGTTATATGTTTTGTTTTATTAAATATATTTGTAAAATCGAACAAAATGTCGCTCACCAGAATCATTTAAAGATGGTCTGACAAATAAAGATGCTAGACTTTTTGTCAACATTTGCGACGACACACGTAATTGTGCCCGTTTGGCCCATATTTTGACCCGCTCGCTGTTTAATGAATTAAAAAATATAAAAAATAATGCCCAATGTTGAAATTATTACATTAATGTATTTTCAAAATATAAATCTAACATCAAATGCTAAACAAATCTAACACAAGTGCTAAACAAACCAACTTTTACAACCCAAATTGCCTGGATTTAAAGACTATCTCGTGCACTTTAAGAGGCCTTTTTTCATTCTATATTCAGAAATGTCATGATCATATTAAAGAACAGATAATTAGAAATGAAATTGTGAATTTTCACTTGATTCGTATAACCGGTTTGGTAGATACATCATGTACAAGAAGCTATCTACACACTAGAAATGTCCGAAATTTCGAATTCTGGTGCGTTTTTACTAGGTTTAGACCCCCCCCCCCCCCCCCCCCCCCGCACACACTATCCCGCCAGTCGGACGGAGTTAGACAAGTCATATGTTTAATAGGATTGTTATGTTATGTCAATGGGTGTTATATGTTTTGTTTTATTAAATATATTTGTAAAATCGAACAAAATGTCGCTCACCAGAATCATTTAAAGATGGTCTGACAAATAAAGATGCTAGACTTTTTGTCAACATTTGCGACGACACACGTAATTGTGCCCGTTTGGCCCATATTTTGACCCGCTCGCTGTTTAATGAATTAAAAAATATAAAAAATAATGCCCAATGTTGAAATTATTACATTAATGTATTTTCAAAATATAAATCTAACATCAAATGCTAAACAAATCTAACACAAGTGCTAAACAAACCAACTTTTACAACCCAAATTGCCTGGATTTAAAGACTATCTCGTGCACTTTAAGAGGCCTTTTTTCATTCTATATTCAGAAATGTCATGATCATATTAAAGAACAGATAATTAGAAATGAAATTGTGAATTTTCACTTGATTCGTATAACCGGTTTGGTAGATACATCATGTACAAGAAGCTATCTACACACTAGAAATGTCCGAAATTTCGAATTCTGGTGCGTTTTTACTAGGTTTAGACCCCCCCCCCCCCCCCCCCCGCACACACTATCCCGCCAGTCGGACGGAGTTAGACAAGTCATATGTTTAATAGGATTGTTATGTTATGTCAATGGGTGTTATATGTTTTGTTTTATTAAATATATTTGTAAAATCGAACAAAATGTCGCTCACCAGAATCATTTAAAGATGGTCTGACAAATAAAGATGCTAGACTTTTTGTCAACATTTGCGACGACACACGTAATTGTGCCCGTTTGGCCCATATTTTGACCCGCTCGCTGTTTAATGAATTAAAAAATATAAAAAATAATGCCCAATGTTGAAATTATTACATTAATGTATTTTCAAAATATAAATCTAACATCAAATGCTAAACAAATCTAACACAAGTGCTAAACAAACCAACTTTTACAACCCAAATTGCCTGGATTTAAAGACTATCTCGTGCACTTTAAGAGGCCTTTTTTCATTCTATATTCAGAAATGTCATGATCATATTAAAGAACAGATAATTAGAAATGAAATTGTGAATTTTCACTTGATTCGTATAACCGGTTTGGTAGATACATCATGTACAAGAAGCTATCTACACACTAGAAATGTCCGAAATTTCGAATTCTGGTGCGTTTTTACTAGGTTTAGACCCCCCCCCCCCCCCCCCCCCCCCGCACACACTATCCCGCCAGTCGGACGGAGTTAGACAAGTCATATGTTTAATAGGATTGTTATGTTATGTCAATGGGTGTTATATGTTTTGTTTTATTAAATATATTTGTAAAATCGAACAAAATGTCGCTCACCAGAATCATTTAAAGATGGTCTGACAAATAAAGATGCTAGACTTTTTGTCAACATTTGCGACGACACACGTAATTGTGCCCGTTTGGCCCATATTTTGACCCGCTCGCTGTTTAATGAATTAAAAAATATAAAAAATAATGCCCAATGTTGAAATTATTACATTAATGTATTTTCAAAATATAAATCTAACATCAAATGCTAAACAAATCTAACACAAGTGCTAAACAAACCAACTTTTACAACCCAAATTGCCTGGATTTAAAGACTATCTCGTGCACTTTAAGGGTGCACACAACTATTACGCGCTATAGTGTGTTTCTATGGGAAATGTGCCTTAGGTAAACAGCGATATCTTGAGTTACCTTGCAACTACGTTTATAAAATTTTGGAATAGTAATTAACACACATAGATCTAACTTGGGTCAAAAATTCAGGTCGGGTTGCCCTCTTAGATTTTTCAATATTTCCCTCTTTATACAGCGTCGTCATTTTGAACAAGAAATCACACCTTATAGCGCGTTGTGTTCAATGTGTATCCTTCCGCCAATATTTTTAACTAAAACGTTAGATGTATACTATTTTCATTCAAAATATATCGGGTACAATTCAGTGAACAATTAGAGACCAAATTCAATCATCTTTGATGCCAAATAATGTCAATATGAATCATTCTTTCCGTTATTTAGGGACTAGCTGGGTGATGGCGATGGCCGGAAGCTTTGACGGTGACCTTAATAGTTGTGTGCACCCTTAAAGAGGCCTTTTTTCATTCTATATTCAGAAATGTCATGATCATATTAAAGAACAGATAATTAGAAATGAAATTGTGAATTTTCACTTGATTCGTATAACCGGTTTGGTAGATACATCATGTACAAGAAGCTATCTACACACTAGAAATGTCCGAAATTTCGAATTCTGGTGCGTTTTTACTAGGTTTAGACCCCCCCCCCCCCCCCCCGCACACACTATCCCGCCAGTCGGACGGAGTTAGACAAGTCATATGTTTAATAGGATTGTTATGTTATGTCAATGGGTGTTATATGTTTTGTTTTATTAAATATATTTGTAAAATCGAACAAAATGTCGCTCACCAGAATCATTTAAAGATGGTCTGACAAATAAAGATGCTAGACTTTTTGTCAACATTTGCGACGACACACGTAATTGTGCCCGTTTGGCCCATATTTTGACCCGCTCGCTGTTTAATGAATTAAAAAATATAAAAAATAATGCCCAATGTTGAAATTATTACATTAATGTATTTTCAAAATATAAATCTAACATCAAATGCTAAACAAATCTAACACAAGTGCTAAACAAACCAACTTTTACAACCCAAATTGCCTGGATTTAAAGACTATCTCGTGCACTTTAAGAGGCCTTTTTTCATTCTATATTCAGAAATGTCATGATCATATTAAAGAACAGATAATTAGAAATGAAATTGTGAATTTTCACTTGATTCGTATAACCGGTTTGGTAGATACATCATGTACAAGAAGCTATCTACACACTAGAAATGTCCGAAATTTCGAATTCTGGTGCGTTTTTACTAGGTTTAGACCCCCCCCCCCCCCCCCCCCCCGCACACACTATCCCGCCAGTCGGACGGAGTTAGACAAGTCATATGTTTAATAGGATTGTTATGTTATGTCAATGGGTGTTATATGTTTTGTTTTATTAAATATATTTGTAAAATCGAACAAAATGTCGCTCACCAGAATCATTTAAAGATGGTCTGACAAATAAAGATGCTAGACTTTTTGTCAACATTTGCGACGACACACGTAATTGTGCCCGTTTGGCCCATATTTTGACCCGCTCGCTGTTTAATGAATTAAAAAATATAAAAAATAATGCCCAATGTTGAAATTATTACATTAATGTATTTTCAAAATATAAATCTAACATCAAATGCTAAACAAATCTAACACAAGTGCTAAACAAACCAACTTTTACAACCCAAATTGCCTGGATTTAAAGACTATCTCGTGCACTTTAAGAGGCCTTTTTTCATTCTATATTCAGAAATGTCATGATCATATTAAAGAACAGATAATTAGAAATGAAATTGTGAATTTTCACTTGATTCGTATAACCGGTTTGGTAGATACATCATGTACAAGAAGCTATCTACACACTAGAAATGTCCGAAATTTCGAATTCTGGTGCGTTTTTACTAGGTTTAGACCCCCCCCCCCCCCCCCCCCCCCCGCACACACTATCCCGCCAGTCGGACGGAGTTAGACAAGTCATATGTTTAATAGGATTGTTATGTTATGTCAATGGGTGTTATATGTTTTGTTTTATTAAATATATTTGTAAAATCGAACAAAATGTCGCTCACCAGAATCATTTAAAGATGGTCTGACAAATAAAGATGCTAGACTTTTTGTCAACATTTGCGACGACACACGTAATTGTGCCCGTTTGGCCCATATTTTGACCCGCTCGCTGTTTAATGAATTAAAAAATATAAAAAATAATGCCCAATGTTGAAATTATTACATTAATGTATTTTCAAAATATAAATCTAACATCAAATGCTAAACAAATCTAACACAAGTGCTAAACAAACCAACTTTTACAACCCAAATTGCCTGGATTTAAAGACTATCTCGTGCACTTTAAGAGGCCTTTTTTCATTCTATATTCAGAAATGTCATGATCATATTAAAGAACAGATAATTAGAAATGAAATTGTGAATTTTCACTTGATTCGTATAACCGGTTTGGTAGATACATCATGTACAAGAAGCTATCTACACACTAGAAATGTCCGAAATTTCGAATTCTGGTGCGTTTTTACTAGGTTTAGACCCCCCCCCCCCCCCCCCCCCCCCCGCACACACTATCCCGCCAGTCGGACGGAGTTAGACAAGTCATATGTTTAATAGGATTGTTATGTTATGTCAATGGGTGTTATATGTTTTGTTTTATTAAATATATTTGTAAAATCGAACAAAATGTCGCTCACCAGAATCATTTAAAGATGGTCTGACAAATAAAGATGCTAGACTTTTTGTCAACATTTGCGACGACACACGTAATTGTGCCCGTTTGGCCCATGTTTTGACCCGCTCGCTGTTTAATGAATTAAAAAATATAAAAAATAATGCCCAATGTTGAAATTATTACATTAATGTATTTTCAAAATATAAATCTAACATCAAATGCTAAACAAATCTAACACAAGTGCTAAACAAACCAACTTTTACAACCCAAATTGCCTGGATTTAAAGACTATCTCGTGCACTTTAAGAGGCCTTTTTTCATTCTATATTCAGAAATGTCATGATCATATTAAAGAACAGATAATTAGAAATGAAATTGTGAATTTTCACTTGATTCGTATAACCGGTTTGGTAGATACATCATGTACAAGAAGCTATCTACACACTAGAAATGTCCGAAATTTCGAATTCTGGTGCGTTTTTACTAGGTTTAGACCCCCCCCCCCCCCCCCCCCCCCCGCACACACTATCCCGCCAGTCGGACGGAGTTAGACAAGTCATATGTTTAATAGGATTGTTATGTTATGTCAATGGGTGTTATATGTTTTGTTTTATTAAATATATTTGTAAAATCGAACAAAATGTCGCTCACCAGAATCATTTAAAGATGGTCTGACAAATAAAGATGCTAGACTTTTTGTCAACAATTTGCGACGACACACGTAATTGTGCCCGTTTGGCCCATATTTTGACCCGCTCGCTGTTTAATGAATTAAAAAATATAAAAAATAATGCCCAATGTTGAAATTATTACATTAATGTATTTTCAAAATATAAATCTAACATCAAATGCTAAACAAATCTAACACAAGTGCTAAACAAACCAACTTTTACAACCCAAATTGCCTGGATTTAAAGACTATCTCGTGCACTTTAAGGGTGCACACAACTATTACGCGCTATAGTGTGTTTCTATGGGAAATGTGCCTTAGGTAAACAGCGATATCTTGAGTTACCTTGCAACTACGTTTATAAAATTTTGGAATAGTAATTAACACACATAGATCTAACTTGGGTCAAAAATTCAGGTCGGGTTGCCCTCTTAGATTTTTCAATATTTCCCTCTTTATACAGCGTCGTCATTTTGAACAAGAAATCACACCTTATAGCGCGTTGTGTTCAATGTGTATCCTTCCGCCAATATTTTTAACTAAAACGTTAGATGTATACTATTTTCATTCAAAATATATCGGGTACAATTCAGTGAACAATTAGAGACCAAATTCAATCATCTTTGATGCCAAATAATGTCAATATGAATCATTCTTTCCGTTATTTAGGGACTAGCTGGGTGATGGCGATGGCCGGAAGCTTTGACGGTGACCTTAATAGTTGTGTGCACCCTTAAAGAGGCCTTTTTTCATTCTATATTCAGAAATGTCATGATCATATTAAAGAACAGATAATTAGAAATGAAATTGTGAATTTTCACTTGATTCGTATAACCGGTTTGGTAGATACATCATGTACAAGAAGCTATCTACACACTAGAAATGTCCGAAATTTCGAATTCTGGTGCGTTTTTACTAGGTTTAGACCCCCCCCCCCCCCCCCCCCCCCCCCGCACACACTATCCCGCCAGTCGGACGGAGTTAGACAAGTCATATGTTTAATAGGATTGTTATGTTATGTCAATGGGTGTTATATGTTTTGTTTTATTAAATATATTTGTAAAATCGAACAAAATGTCGCTCACCAGAATCATTTAAAGATGGTCTGACAAATAAAGATGCTAGACTTTTTGTCAACATTTGCGACGACACACGTAATTGTGCCCGTTTGGCCCATATTTTGACCCGCTCGCTGTTTAATGAATTAAAAAATATAAAAAATAATGCCCAATGTTGAAATTATTACATTAATGTATTTTCAAAATATAAATCTAACATCAAATGCTAAACAAATCTAACACAAGTGCTAAACAAACCAACTTTTACAACCCAAATTGCCTGGATTTAAAGACTATCTCGTGCACTTTAAGAGGCCTTTTTTCATTCTATATTCAGAAATGTCATGATCATATTAAAGAACAGATAATTAGAAATGAAATTGTGAATTTTCACTTGATTCGTATAACCGGTTTGGTAGATACATCATGTACAAGAAGCTATCTACACACTAGAAATGTCCGAAATTTCGAATTCTGGTGCGTTTTTACTAGGTTTAGACCCCCCCCCCCCCCCCCCCCCCCCGCACACACTATCCCGCCAGTCGGACGGAGTTAGACAAGTCATATGTTTAATAGGATTGTTATGTTATGTCAATGGGTGTTATATGTTTTGTTTTATTAAATATATTTGTAAAATCGAACAAAATGTCGCTCACCAGAATCATTTAAAGATGGTCTGACAAATAAAGATGCTAGACTTTTTGTCAACATTTGCGACGACACACGTAATTGTGCCCGTTTGGCCCATATTTTGACCCGCTCGCTGTTTAATGAATTAAAAAATATAAAAAATAATGCCCAATGTTGAAATTATTACATTAATGTATTTTCAAAATATAAATCTAACATCAAATGCTAAACAAATCTAACACAAGTGCTAAACAAACCAACTTTTACAACCCAAATTGCCTGGATTTAAAGACTATCTCGTGCACTTTAAGAGGCCTTTTTTCATTCTATATTCAGAAATGTCATGATCATATTAAAGAACAGATAATTAGAAATGAAATTGTGAATTTTCACTTGATTCGTATAACCGGTTTGGTAGATACATCATGTACAAGAAGCTATCTACACACTAGAAATGTCCGAAATTTCGAATTCTGGTGCGTTTTTACTAGGTTTAGACCCCCCCCCCCCCCCCCCCCCCCCCGCACACACTATCCCGCCAGTCGGACGGAGTTAGACAAGTCATATGTTTAATAGGATTGTTATGTTATGTCAATGGGTGTTATATGTTTTGTTTTATTAAATATATTTGTAAAATCGAACAAAATGTCGCTCACCAGAATCATTTAAAGATGGTCTGACAAATAAAGATGCTAGACTTTTTGTCAACATTTGCGACGACACACGTAATTGTGCCCGTTTGGCCCATGTTTTGACCCGCTCGCTGTTTAATGAATTAAAAAATATAAAAAATAATGCCCAATGTTGAAATTATTACATTAATGTATTTTCAAAATATAAATCTAACATCAAATGCTAAACAAATCTAACACAAGTGCTAAACAAACCAACTTTTACAACCCAAATTGCCTGGATTTAAAGACTATCTCGTGCACTTTAAGAGGCCTTTTTTCATTCTATATTCAGAAATGTCATGATCATATTAAAGAACAGATAATTAGAAATGAAATTGTGAATTTTCACTTGATTCGTATAACCGGTTTGGTAGATACATCATGTACAAGAAGCTATCTACACACTAGAAATGTCCGAAATTTCGAATTCTGGTGCGTTTTTACTAGGTTTAGACCCCCCCCCCCCCCCCCCCCCCCCGCACACACTATCCCGCCAGTCGGACGGAGTTAGACAAGTCATATGTTTAATAGGATTGTTATGTTATGTCAATGGGTGTTATATGTTTTGTTTTATTAAATATATTTGTAAAATCGAACAAAATGTCGCTCACCAGAATCATTTAAAGATGGTCTGACAAATAAAGATGCTAGACTTTTTGTCAACATTTGCGACGACACACGTAATTGTGCCCGTTTGGCCCATATTTTGACCCGCTCGCTGTTTAATGAATTAAAAAATATAAAAAATAATGCCCAATGTTGAAATTATTACATTAATGTATTTTCAAAATATAAATCTAACATCAAATGCTAAACAAATCTAACACAAGTGCTAAACAAACCAACTTTTACAACCCAAATTGCCTGGATTTAAAGACTATCTCGTGCACTTTAAGGGTGCACACAACTATTACGCGCTATAGTGTGTTTCTATGGGAAATGTGCCTTAGGTAAACAGCGATATCTTGAGTTACCTTGCAACTACGTTTATAAAATTTTGGAATAGTAATTAACACACATAGATCTAACTTGGGTCAAAAATTCAGGTCGGGTTGCCCTCTTAGATTTTTCAATATTTCCCTCTTTATACAGCGTCGTCATTTTGAACAAGAAATCACACCTTATAGCGCGTTGTGTTCAATGTGTATCCTTCCGCCAATATTTTTAACTAAAACGTTAGATGTATACTATTTTCATTCAAAATATATCGGGTACAATTCAGTGAACAATTAGAGACCAAATTCAATCATCTTTGATGCCAAATAATGTCAATATGAATCATTCTTTCCGTTATTTAGGGACTAGCTGGGTGATGGCGATGGCCGGAAGCTTTGACGGTGACCTTAATAGTTGTGTGCACCCTTATGGGATAAAACGTGGTGGAAAGAAAAGAGATTCAAGTAAGGGCAGCCGAAGAATGAGCTATGGTTTGGTATGGTTTCCAGTTTTCAATACGATTTATTCCGTTAAGATATAGTACCGGGTTCCAGAGTGTCGGCATTCAATTATTTCCTTTCATCCTTCCGCGGCCCTTACCGAGGTTCAAAGAAAAGACGATGATTTCCACTCGATAGAAGGCTCCCTATTTTAAATACGATTCGTATTTAAAATTGGGAACCAGCAATTATGACGTCATTCTATCGAGTGGAAATTATCGTCTTCAGGTGGAAAGCCGCGATTATGGGATGGATTTCTTGGAAGCTGCCGATGATAGCTGGGATGCAAATGTGTTAAATAAACCTTGATTCTGCTGCGTGAACAAGCACAGAGGATATATGAGTCAGACGATGCATGGAGGGTTCCAGAGAGAAAAGTGGGCCCAGCATAAAAACAAAGAGTTTTTTGTTAAAATACATCATACCATGGACTTAATAAGTCCATGATCATACACATGTCTAAATCTTCTTTTATCATAATTTCCTTTGTCGTCTGTTAATTTCATTTTAGGATGTTGACCAGTTTTTTGTAAATACCTTGTTTATTTTAAAATAAGACCAGCTAAAAGAAAGGAAAGACTTTCTTTTAATTGAAAATAGAGACATTTTAAAACATATTTATTAACTTTCTACGATTTTAAAAAGTGCCACTTTTTCTGCAAACATCATTTTGATCTTAATTTTAGGGGACTTACTTTTTTGAACCCTTCATAACAAGAACATTCCTTAAAGAGGTCAATCAATCTTCCCCATAGGTTTTAGCATGGTGATTGGACAAAAAGTGCCACTCGTTTCTTCTCAAACAATCAACTTGAGTCTTACATCCACAAGAAAGTGTAGTTCCTGTGTTTGTTTTTGCCGTCCGAAGATTTTAATACGCGGCAACCAACCAATTATGCAGATTTAATGCTCCCGTTGGAAATGGCTCTGGCCCCCGGGCCGGGCGGACCCCATAACTCAATACAAAAGTTGGTATGGTAACCGTGCGTGTTCTTCACTTTTTTCAAAGTACCCTTTTGCAAGGATTTTTCATCAATTTTAACCACTTTTTTTTGAAAAATGGAGGACAAAAAATTGGGGCGAATAATACTTATTACCCTATTTAGGTTTTCAATGACACTTTATATATAAAATTATAACAGGTTGTTCCGAGATTACCAGGTGTTTATGGTCCTGTGCTATAGCTGGTGGTGTATATACCCAAATTTAAATGGGGGATTTTGTAAATACCCCCTTTTTCCGAAATATTTTCATGATTTCGCGGTCCTTGATGACACATACCCCTTTTCCTTGAAGTTGATATTTAGAACACGCCTCCCCAATATTTTGAGTCTGGTTGAGATTGACACTGTCGGTTCATTTGACAAGGGTAATAATGTAATTATGATGGTCAAGTTAGTACAAAGATAGCAATTTTTCGAGCGCGCATGTGCTTGTTTACAGCCAAATGTACCTCAATCATGGCAACATAAGTGTAAAAGCGCAATTTTTCGCGCGACACGCGCATTGGTTTAGTTAAGTAAAGTCTTGTTGGTTCACTTTTATTTCTCGCACCTCTAATATGAAAAACCTAGCTACGACACTGTTCTTTTGGCTAAAAGGTTTTCCATCCGGATCATATTGAGCCTTTTCTACAGAAATAAACAAAACAAATGCGTTGACTTAGATTTATTATACAACGTAAGGATTTTATTATTTCTTGCAATGCAATGATTACAAAATTGGATTGGTTTTCTTCCATTAAATTCTGGATAGCATTTTGTCATAATAAATCACATTCAAAGAACTCAAACATGATCATAAATCATATAAACCATTTTTTAAAGGTCATTATTTGGTTTGACCTTGAGTTAATATTTAATTGATAAAAATTAAAAAAAGGTTTTCAGAAAAATAAGTAATACTTTGAGACTTTTCAAATACAAAGTTATTCTACCGCACAAAATTTTGCAAAGAATACTGGAGAGTTTGGATAGAGCATACTTAAAGTCCTACAGTAGGTATGCATCAAATAAATTGTAGAATAAAAAGTGTATCATGTTTAACATGATGCACTTAATTCTATATAAGCCTCGATACATGCCTGGAAACTAAATTACACTATTTTCCAAATCTGCTTACGTCACTATCTTTTCCGTGTCGTAACGAGTCACCGAGGTATAAGACGGAGTCAGATCATTTGGTCTATTTTTCCATTCAAAATTAAATTCAAGTCACTTAATTCACTCACATGTACGTGTCCTGGAGTGAAAACAATTGGAGATTTTAAACAATATCCAGGAAGAAGAATTGCTTCGAAATCACTGAATATTGAGACACAAGTAGACTCGTTAATACTCTGGGAGTTCAGATCCCATCTTCATGTTTGAAATGCAAACATGTTAATGAGATGTAACAGATGGCACAGTTTACATACATATACATTACATTATACGAAAACAAAAATTCTACCATTAAAATACACAATTATTTCAGTTGAGTATGATAGAGGGTAAAGACTGCATATCAGTTGTTATGAAGATATTGTAGACATTCTTAATATTTTACACCGGTGCCAAGAAATTGTTAGATGAGCAAACCCTGAAGGAACTCTTGAGGCTTACAGTAAATAGATCAACATTATGTTCAAATTGTGAATTTTGATTTGTAGTGTCGTGTATGAATTAGGTCAATACATACGTATGTTTTGTTTATCAGAATATTGGAAAAATCAATGCACCTGCTCACAAAATCACAATGGCACTCCCCCTGCGGGATCGTGCCACTATTCACAAATCAACATCAGCGGGAGTGCATTTATTTGTCTAATTTCTCTTGAAAAAAAACATACGCATTCATTGACCTATAAACATGCATGAAATTAAATTCATGTGTTTGGTCGCTCTGACAAGAAATATATCAAATTTGAGACACTATGAGGAACACAGGGTGTTAAATATATCAAATTCGAGACACTGTGAGGAACACAGGGTGTTTTTTAAAACTTGAACTCAACAAATACTCTATCAATATTTTGGCAAACAAAATAAACATATTGAGTTGTGTTACACATTAATGATTCTATACTAGAATGACGGCATCCAAGCCTGAAATCAAACCAATGAGGAAAGGGCAAAATACTTTCAATCCTTCCATTTGGTTGAGATTGGGATCTATGACAGGAGTTTTAAAGGTAGATGACCCGATCACATTTCCGATTTTCAACTTGAAGTTTTCTATTCTACATGAAATGTCATCCTTAAAAAAGTCGTGTTCCAAAGTTTGAGTTGCATAGCTCTAATGGTTCTTATTTTAGACGCACAAGATGCTGTGAACTGTACCCATTGAGTAGTGCACAAACTATATCGGTGGTTACCACCATTCGCGGTAATTCGACGTTATTTCATCGATTTCGCCGTAATTATACCGATTTAGGCCGTCAAATTTCAGTATGATGATGAGAAAAATACGAGCTTTCATATGATATGAAAATCTCAGTATGTTTGAAATAATTCTGTGTTACGAAAATGTGATCGGGTCATCTACCTTTAAAAAGTCTTGTATTGTAGGCAATCCTGAAAACGTATCACTTGGATATAATGGTAATCAGCATGCAAAATCTCTCAGTTCCTGCTCAATTCAAGCCTTGGTTTTAATTACAGAGAGATGTTTGAGAATAATTCAGCTTAATCCTATTACAAACTAACATGACTTAATTTCACTAGTAAAAATGTGATTGAAGGCATAAGTAAATAACGTTTAAATCTTGAAATTTCTGTTACTTTGAAAAGTGAACAATCATTTTCAGTTAGTCCTCTAGAATCAAGAGGTTTTCCTATTTTGTCAACTGTGTTTACCAAAAAAGAAAAATGTGTCAGCCAAACGTGGTTCATTTCAAGGCTACCTACAAGGCATTTGAGAGGATATATACTGGGCTTAATTATAAGGATACCTATCCAACTGTAATTAATATTTTCTAAATAAGCCTAATTAATACTGCTGATAAATCTACACTTGTACAAAAAGATTCTAAGGGATGCTTCATTAGATTTTAAAAGGGGAAGGTAGTTTGGGGCTTTAACCAAACATTTAAATTCCTTCAAATCTGTCAATAAACACTCAATATTTTACTCTTTTTTCTTTAATTTTCAGGCAACAAAAAGCTTATTCTGTTGCAAACAGTAATATACAGTGATAAGTAATATGGTGTGTCAAATATTTGTTGGGGAAAAGATCCACCTTTACTCCTTACCCCCTTGAAATCTTAATGGTACATCCATTGATGATGAAGAGTTATCTATCCCTCATTCATCATTCTGGTAGTATTAATTCAAATTCAGTTTACAGAGATAAGGAAGACCTTCAAATAGAAACTCTACCACAATCATAATATCTACACTTAGGGACCCTGTACTTATATTGTGTACTGATACATCATATTTATGTGTAAGAGACTTCCTGTGATAACTTATATTTATTTATAGTCTACTACCACATTATAACTCAAGCATTACTGCTACCCTGGGTTTGACACACTCGCCTGCTAACAGCAGCTATCAAGATTAGCAGCCTGATGATCGCCGAGTATGTGAAACTGAGAGTAGCAGTAATGCTAGAATTTATAACATAATAATATAAAATATTTTTCTCTACCATGGTAACAACCATGGTGTTGAGCCCTCTCACTGCTGATTCAGGACAATAATATGTTATATCATATTATACGAGGGGGTATCAAAAAGTTCTTGACATCACCAAGAAGTGAAGGAGCCAGAAACCTTTTTTTTTGTTATGTGACTCTTCAGACATCTTTAAAAAGTCCTGTGCAAAGTCACACATTTCTCCCACTTTTTATTACCTGTCCACAGACCGCCATTGTAGAGATCCTCAGATTGACCGCCATCGATTGATCCTCAGATTGCGTTATTCCCAAAACAGCAATAAATGGTTTAAAGTGTTGACAGAAAGGGGTCAAAGGTCATGTAGGGGTCATTAGAGGTTAATCTGTGTACACTCCATGTTACCCATGAGGTTATTGTCACCAAGCTGGTTTGTAATGACCTTTGACCCCTTTCTGTCAAAACTTGAAACTATTTATTGCTGTTTTGGTGAATAACGGCATAACGCAATCTGAGGCAATCTGAGGATCAATCAATGGCGGTCAATCTGAGGATCTCTACAATGGCAGTCTGTGGACAGGTAATAAAAAGTGGGAGAAATGTGTGACTTTGCACAGTGACTTTTTAAAGATGTCTGAAGAGTCACATAACAAAAAAAAGTGTCTGGCTCCTTCACTTCTTGGTGATGTCAAGAACTTTTTGATACCCCCTCGTATAGTCTACACAAGTTTATGCGCTCAGCAGGGTTGTTTATCGATGTGCACAAGGTCAAAGGTCAACTTCATCCTACTAGACTGAATACAATGTTGAGAATTATTTGTACAAAAAATAATAAATTTTCAGAGTTCATACATCATCTGCATGAAGTTCATGACAGTCACAAACCTCCACATAATCTTTACAACAGATG
Organism: Ophiura sarsii; assembly: GCA_035610835.1. NCBI lineage: Eukaryota > Metazoa > Echinodermata > Ophiuroidea > Amphilepidida > Ophiuridae > Ophiura > Ophiura sarsii. The sequence goes on along the minus strand of CM069442.1, from coordinate 50,679,936 downwards.
TTGACTATGTTGTCATTGACGTAGGAAGGTGTCAAGTTGAGAGAAAATTCCCTCAAATGAAGTCATCTGATTGGTTGACATCATGAAACAGCACCCTCTCGGAGAGAAAACTTCCTGAAGAGGAAGTCATCTGGAAACCATGGAACAGTGCCCTCTCTGGTGGAATTCTCACTGTGTCTTTTCACACAACCTTGGAAGTGTTGTCTTTATATACAAATCCATTACTATGGACAACTGCCTTAAGAAATTTGGAAATCGGTGGTCTATCGGTGACCTAAAATAAAGAAACAAATAAGATGACATCAAATTAGAATCGCATCAATGAATGTTTCTTGCACTACACTCTTCTTACGCACTAATCCATTTTCATACATTCCTACTGTATCCCTACACCTCACTGGCGGCCATTGCTTGGGGCCATCCCACAAATAGACCAGAAGTAAAGTGTGCTTGCTTGAATTTTAAACTGTATTTGGTAACCTATGTCATAGAGTGAAAAGACTAGGTCGATCTAAAAATGCAAAACAATACAATATTGATTTATAAAGCCGATCTACTAGACAAAATTGGGCACTCATAATGCCAGTCTGGTGCGGAGGGTTCCCGGAATTAATTCTGACCCAGCCTCACCCAGGCTTGTCAGATTTGCCTATAGCTAAGCTGTTATTGTGGTTTAGTCATGTACTGTTATAGACGAGCAAAATAAACACACAACATTAGCCAGTGGCGTGCGCAGTATATTGTGAGTGGGGGGAGGCACCTGGCCATAAATGAAATTCCCCCGACTCAGATTCTTCTCAATTCCCACAACAACATACCAACCAAAAAATAGTAAAAGGTAGCCCCAATTTTTTTTTTTTACAGTCACCTCGTGAAGTGGTGGGGAGGGGGGGGCGATGAGGTCAAAAAAATGTGTACGGTCAAAACATTTCGCACGGTCACAAAAAATCGCAGAGTCCAAAAAAAAGCACATTCAACAACTACTACTAGTAATGGCCAGTCATCCAGGTTTTCATCAGTTTTTGCTATAACATTTTCATTTATTTAGCTGAGTACTACATACATTTGTCTACTTGATGTACAAATTTGCCAACTATTTGACTATTTGGAATACACCCCTCCCCACACACAAACCCTATAGCGACGGCCCTACCCCCGAATGGCTGAAGTTTCCCCCGACTGACAGTCATTTCCCCCAAATATTTCAATAGTGGGGGGCCCCCTCCACTTTGCGCACGCTACTGACATTAGCGCAAATAACCGCATGGCTATCTTGCTTCCTTTAACATAAAATATAGCCAAAAAGATTTACTAATCATTTTCAAAAGAAGATACGAAAAAACATACAATTATGGCTTGAAATTAGACATTTCTAGGCACAGAAATGTATTAGTGTTAAATAGATGGCTGAAGCAGTGCCATAACATTTGTAGTCAACTAACTTTTTAACCCCTAATGCTTTTTAAATGCCAATGTAGATATAAAATTGATATTCACAACTCTAAAGCCAATGTTTTATTAGAGTTGATCCTTTCTCCTCTATCTTTGATTCCCTTTTCCTTCCATATTTGCTGAAATATTGTTTATTTGATGACATGCTGTAAGGAATAGCAGAATTTTGTGGACAGTCTTTCAGATTTACAGTTACATGGACTCCCACCATTTTTGTGGTGCCTTTGACGGCCACCTACCAGTCCAAATTTCTGTGTGTCTCTATTTCAAAGTTTATGTTCAAGTTTAAAAGTTGTTGGTCTCATTTAAAGAGTTGACTACAGTTGAGGTCCAATTGGAACCAAACTTTGGTTATAGGTGTAACATGGAAATCAAAGAATACTAAACTCTACAAGTTTCACTGGCCCCGAAAATCAAAAAACCGACATGAATTGTTATTGTGACATTCCACACTAATTACAAATTCAACACAAGCCCTTGCGCATGAAACTGCGCTTCGTTGCGCCATGTGTTTATGGTGGGGTTGCGCCAGGTCACATACCAAGATCAAAGGTCTTCTCAGGTAAAAGTTGTAAAATAGATTGATCATGTCAATAAATTGGCCGATTTGGGTCTCATTTGAAAAGTTGGGATATTATCATGGAAACACTTATCTTTTTTACTTATGTGCTAATACTATGTCAAAGTTTGCTTACAATAATGGCAGAAAGCGTCCATCTTCCTCTCTACCCAAACAACTTCTGTGACCTTCATTTCAAAGGCGTCACATGCTATCTGCATATTGCTTGTTAAATGTAGGTGTTGTTTTCTTTATATTTTATAATAGACACCGCAAAACAAGAAAATCCACTCATTTGAGGGGTTGCAACTTTGAAATGATCATCATATGTTGACATTTTGATACCTCATTTGCTACAAAACACAATAAATTGTTAAAGATTGATAATGATTTATGAATAAATAGTGCACTTCCAAATGTCATCATTTTATGATTACGCACAATGAGTATCTATTATGCACAGGATATCCGGATGTATAGGCGGGCTATTAAATTTGAATCTCGGTATGCATCAGCGTGCGTAACATTCAGAACTGCATTATTAGTCATTAAATAATGTAAATCTTTTGCAGTTTAGAATCAAAATGTAGCTAACAAAATTCTTCTAAGGTGTATTTAGGAATTATATTTCATATGATGATACGATTCCAAATTATGGTCACTCTAATGTGTGTGGAATTTCATTCTTAGCTGTATTTATTAAGATCATAGACATTAGTCAATTGATAAAACAATTCCACATTAATTAAAGGTATAAAAATAAGTTTGCTTGGCATAAGGGAAAAAACAGAAAATGTAAGTGTGTCGCAGTATGTTTTCTATTGTCTTCAACTTTTTAAATGTATTAACAACTGCAAGATCAAGGTACAAATAAATCTTTAAAAAAAGGTAAATTCATAAAAAGTTGTGGTCAGTCTAGCATTGTTGAGATTTTTGTTGCCAGAACTTATATAAGAAGGTTGGGTTTATATAAAAGGTCACGTAGGTATGTTTTCTACAATCTTTTGTGTAACGCCAAACAAACACATATTTAGACCATAGTGTACATAATAATATGTCTTAGTAACTCTCTTCTTACAGGAAAGTAGAAAATAATTGTACACATTAATTAACCAAAAATACCCATTTCACTTTCAACACGAAAACCTTTAAAAACAAACTAAATTTCATATTCTAATCCAAGTTAGTGATTATAAAAAGAAATAAGGACTTGCAATTTTTAAATTTAGTATTCAACACAATCATTCTTACTATAGAACATTGCCCTGACGGATCATTCCATTATCGGCCGTAGGGATGGTATCCGCCACCGCCACCTCTGCGCGCCTTATAGCCTGAACCTGTTGTACAAACAAAACCAAGCAGCAGTTCCAGTTTTGAATGCAACCAATTTGTGAAAATAAAATTGTTTTTGAAAGAAAAAAAATGTATTTTTGTTTGGGTGTGAACATGAATATTATAACTATACATCAACTATTTGATGATTTTTTTAAATTTTAATTTCATAACAATGGAAAGGAATTTTTGTTTGAAAATGTGGATTATTGATTAAAAGTTGGGGCATGACACAACTATTATTTGAAATTATAAAGCATCTTTCAGCTTCATAAAAGAGGTTTTTATCTCTGCTCACCAATACAAGACACAATACAGAAGAGTGTAATGAGGCTAGTTTTATTCAGTTTTTGCATAGATAGCAAGATTTACATTTTGTTCATATTTAAATTCAAAGCAAGATCATGTGAATCACAAATGAGCCATTTAACTTCATGATTAAATCTCATTCAGATAAATAACTGTATTACCATAATCACCTCCGCCTCCATATCCACCACCGCCTCCATAACCACCACCGCCGCCGCCTCTACCTCCGTATCCACCACCACCATATCCACCACCACCACCACCATATCCACCTCCGCCGCCTCCATAGCTGCCACGACCCCCATATCCACCGCCACCACTATATCCACCATCGCCCCCATATCCACCTCCGCCATATCCACCACCTCCGTAGCCACCTCCTCCTCCGCCATAGCCACCACCCCCACCTCCATATCCGCTACCACCTCCATATCCACCTCCGTAGCCGCCTCCTCCTGTGTATTCAAGATAAACAAACTAGTGAGTCTCATCTACTAATATTTTAAAACAAGAAACAGACACAATAAATGGAGGCATGGTCATGGACAGATATGAAGCTAAGATTTGAAAATCTCAAATAATAAATAGAGCGGGTAAATTTTCGTCAATTCAAAGATCAAATATTTCCAATCAATTATAAATGATTAAAGATATTCTTAGAGATCTGATAACATTAACAGCAAGTATAATTAGTAAGATGCCAGTTAATTTAAAAATGCTGTAGGATATAACTCCTTAGTTTTGCCAATGTGATAGTCAAACCACTAAAGTGACTCTAGTTGGTAATATAGTTGTGTACCTTGCATTTGTGAAAATGACATAACCATGCAACCATCATATCATGCAGTAATGACTTCTAAGGTTTTTTAATTCTTTCTGAAAATTGAATACTTTAACATCGGAACAATAACATGACAGTTAAATCATTTTTACCTATACACCGATAAATACATTATTGTACAGTTTGATCAGCATCAAATAGGCGGTTCTCGTTATGCCAGCACATTTCAACATGAAGTGCTTCAAACTAGTTTGTGTGGTATGCGTGACCTGAACTTGAATCCGTAAAATGCCTGTAATGCACCTGAAGAAATTTCTTTTGCACACAGAGAACAAGCAATTCCAACATTTTCTGCCTATTTGATGATGAACAAACTTTAAATAATTGTAACAATGACTTATTAAATTATTCTTTGTTTCTCTTCCTCTGCGGAGTGATGTCAGTGTGTATTCCAGAGGCAAAAATGAGTAGGGGATTTTTCTTTGATTGTGTAGCCACATAGGCCCACGCATAGATTCATATGCATGAAAATCCGATGCAACCACTGAAATACACCTTGATTTAACTGCACAGAGGTAGATTAACCAAGTATTTCAATGATCTTCTGACTGAACTTGAACTGTTGGCCTAAAAGAAAAGGGGAATAAATGAATGCATGCTATAAAGATAGACATTCCTTGTGAAATTGACATATTGAATTGACTGTTCAGATTCCTGTTGATGGATGAATACAGCAAACTAATCACTAACATGACTGACAGACTTGAAGGGCTAAAAGAAAAAGTATATAGTATATGAACTCATAATAATAAAACTGATTTTAGATGTATCAATCTTGACTTTGACTCCTCTGTAACTGACTGACTGACATTTTGGGCTTTTTTATGACAACTAAGTATCATTTGAATCTGGCCAAAAGCCCGACCTGTGTTACATCCGTGAAGCAGGCCGACAGAAGCGTATCCGCATAACAAGAAGCCCGCCCATCTAGAGATCTGCTGTTGCAGGAAAACATTCACATTCAGGCTTCGTTCTCCTTTGTCAAGCGGCAGAGGCGGGAACAATGCGTACCGGAAAATATTCCCACTCCTGAAAAATTACACAAGTGTGGTTAAGTGTATGGGTAGTCAGCAATGAAAGTCGGCACTTCATATTTTCTTTTGTCTTCTTGGCATCTTGCTTTCTGAACAGGTGGACTGGGATCACTTGACAGGGCCTGAAATTCAAAATTCATGGAACTAAGGACCCACATCTATTCCAAACGTATGGTTATTATATCCCTTATTTACTGATAATAAAACTGAGAACTAGGTATGACATATTTGATAACTTAAAAATAGAAATAAAAGTGAGTTTTCCTCTCATAATTTAATTTTCTAATTAATTCATCCATAAATATCAACAGACTTCTGTTAGGATATCCAAATTCCACAATACTTTGCGTAATATATGGATATTTTGATGTCCATAATTGTTTGCATTCTTCCCAAATCAAAACAATTCTGTATGTTAATGAATTTCGAGATCAGAATTCATTTAAACAGAATCTGTTAATGCTTAATATAATCATTATTTGCTTGTTTTATCTTCAAGCTACTGTGTTTGAAGCATAAAGGCATAACAAATAAGTTGGTGCTAATATTTCTTCTTATGCAGGAACTGTTTCTGTTTAATATGGTTCCAGTAACCTACCCATCAACGTTTGCAGACAAAACATATCGAGTTACACAAGGAAAAATTCAGTTCATCTTAACAATCAAATCTAGTTCTCTTTTAACATGATTTATATAATTTTATATTACATTATCTATGTTATATATTAATTTATTCCGTAAATCTTTAAATCAAGGTGTTAGTTCGCAAAGACCATAATCTAGAATAGCTGTCCTTTATAACTTATAACTAGTCTTAAAGTCTGTTCACATAGGCGTTATTTATCGTTCGATACTGTGCGTTAGCCCTACTTCCATCGCAGTGTACGGCAATTCATCGCATGTCACGCTGGGTCAATGCAGGTCACCACATACGAATGCAGCCAGCACCATGTGGCAAAATAGGAGAACATCAGCAATAATGCGGTGCACCACAGCCTGCCACAGTGACAGTTGAATACTCACAATGGCAGATGAATTCTTTTTAATTCCATTGTGATATAACGCACCGTAAATAATGCACAGTAAATAACGCCTTGTATGAACGGGTCTTTAATCCTTTCTATCTTCATCATTTACACACGGCTCCCAACTGAACAAAGGGTTTGAAAATTGAATATTTTGCCTCAAGTTCTTGAATATTCATGATCAATTGCAAGCACCACTATGCCTTATTACCTTAGTGGTTTCACGTGACAATGTACAATGCCTAAACTAGGGACAGGGTGCAAATTCCTTGTTTGAAAGGGCCAGTCAGTAGTTTTTTTTGTCGTTGAGTAGGAATACTTATGACTGCACATAATTCCAAAGAAAACCACACACTTTTTGAATATGTTCTTTCCCTAGTACTTTGATTAGGTCCATCATTTTAAAAGACAGAATCATATATTAGGGCATGAGGACTCAGTCTATTTTTTAACTTCAGCTTTGTTGAGTGTTCACAGTGTAGCCTACCAACCTAAATATAACGCCCCACAGCTATTTAAGATTAGGCCTTTCTTGCACTAAGTACCGATATTAGTGGATATTATTATTTCTGGTCTTGGTCATATCTGTTTATAATCAATCTACTACAAAGTTACTTACTTCCACCTCCTCTACCACCACCACGATTTGACCTGGGAGTCGCTGGTTTTACCTCAATCTGTGGAGAAGATAGAAATGATTACTTTGAAGTTCTCAGTTACTTTTAGGATTGTCACCAGGCTATTTTTTAATATACACTCGGCAAAAGAAGTTCTTGGACACTTAAATTAAATTAATATTTAATAGAATATATATAATTATGTATATGATTATATATATATAATTGTATATCAAAATAAGCAGAAAGTAATCCTCTAACAGCTTAACATGGAATTTAGACATGATCACTCATGCATGGCAGATCCCATTCACTTGACAATGGCAAGAAGATTGCAAAAAATTGGATAATCCCTCCATTCAAATGACTGTAAATGCTCATTTCTTGCAATTTCCTTTTACGCACCTTACCATTGCTTAATGAATGTGCTCAGCCATGCATGAATGCGTACATCTTAATTTCATACAGACATGATAGAGAATTATTGTCTGCTTATTTTGACATGCAATTGTTTAATTTATATTAAATATTTATGTGAAATATTTGAACTTCAATGAGTGTCAAGGAACTTCTTTTGAAGAGTGTAAGATAATTCAATCATGGAATTTCACAACTCTGAAACAAAACATTGAATATACGGCAAACTGTATTTTTGGAATCATTGTGCTCAGACGAAAAAGATGGTATGCTTTTCAGCTTAAGTGAAGCAATTAATTTTAACTTTTGACCCCTTGTATGGCAGCCACTTTGGAATTATGCAAATTACCAGAGTTGCCCAAAAACAAGATTTTGTTTTACCAAGCTGATTTAATTCTAGGAGTACTAGGACCCTTTGAAATTATACCATCAACAATAGAAGATGTGTTTTTCACTCAATGTGACCTACAGTTATAAAACTCACTAGTTGTTTTTGTCCCATTTGACAAATAACTGCACAATATAATTTCAATCATGCATACCTTGGCCCCTATGCCCCCTAGGCCCCTAGTGCTCGACAGTTCAAGGATCCCTCCCTACCCACTTCATATCCCTCCCTACCCACTTCATATACAAAGACAAAACTACTTACGTCAGTACTTCCAATTTGTTGGTCCTTCACCTGACATGCTTGCTGACAGGAATTTTCACTAACGAATTCCACAAAAGCAAAACCACGTCTCGCCTTTGTCTCAATATTAATAGGGAATACAACTTCCTGGATCTGAAAACAGTTTAGAAAAATAATAGTATTCCTAATTTTAAAATTGATAGGTACAGAACATTTCACTTCCTCAATGCAGGCATGTCATTGTCATTTATTGATCACCTTCACAAAACTTGATCGAACCTGATTAAATAATGATAATAATACCAAGCGCTTATATAGCGCCTTTAGCCCAAAGGGGCCTCAAGGCGCTTAACAACATATTATGATAGCATATAACAAAATAAACACAAACACTATATTAAAAAGGTTGCCAAAATAGTGGGTCGAGCATCAGGACACATGGAGTAAGACGGACACGACCATTGGTCTCATAGATTTCGACTCGCTATCTCGCAACCTATGATCAGGTCGTCCATGCATGCATTTGCGTGAGAGAGAAAAGACAGGAGGTCGAGCAAACAACAAAGGAAGAGGATAAACACGCAATCGAGGCGATGTTACAGTGTCAAGGAAAAACAAAATCCTCTACATTTTTCGAGGGGTTTAGATCATTCAATTCCACAGCAAATTTTAGGATTGAGGCAAAATGGCATTTTCTTCAGTCAAAATCCAGTATTTGAGGCTCGTTAAAGGTTATCATGCAAAATGAGTTCAGCATGGCCAGTGGTGTCATGGGGGCGATCCTTTGAACGGATTTTGTCTCCCCCCCCCCCACTCCCCTCCGTTTGCCACCCCAAAAATGGTTGATGATGGCGTTGCCAGCTGCCACTGAGCACATATTTAATCCTATATCATACCTCTCCATATTTCCCAAAATGTGAGTTCATATCATCCTCTGTGATATCATTTGTTACTCCTCCCACAAACACTTTCTTCGGTTTTGGTGGTTCATATCTTTTCTGTTTTGTTGCCCGCTTCGGCTCTATGGTTTTACCGTCTACGACATGACTGCTAGCTCCCAAAACCTGAAGACAAGGGAAAAAAATCATAAAAGGTGGTCGGTCAATCATACGTAACATGAAGAGATACTACCTCAATTCTTAGAAGAAGAAATATAATAGAAACAATTTCGAAAATTACAAATATAATAATGTGTAAACTATGGCCTATCAGTTTTACAGCATACAAAACAGATTTCTCAGAAACCTTTCCTAATTTTCAAAGTCTATCTCAAGGATTACTTGAGATGCATTTCTCATGGTGATTCAAAACATGGTAATGAAATTCAATAATGTTGACCTTTATGAGACATTTTGTGAAATTTTGAGACGTCGTCTGCAGACGCCTGCCGCATGGAAAGGGTTAAATTGGTCACACACCCTTAATCTGATTAATTATTATATTTTGACAAACGGATGTTTTAAAAAGCTGAGACCATTGCTTAACTGGCTGGCTGGACGAAAAATATCTAGTTGTAAATGTGTCAATAGTAAGATCTTTAATTCCTGTGTGTTGACTGTTCATTTAAAACATGCCAAAACCGGTTCAATGGGCCATATGCTAAAGTTAAGGTTGACCTCTTGATGAGACTAAGCTGTTAACTCACATCATCTATATTAGTGTCAGCTTCAAATGTGATAAACCCGTAGCATTTGGAGCGTTGTGTCTCTTCATCAAACTTCACTGAACAGTATTCGATCTGGCCATACTGTGAAAAATACTGCCTTAAGCTAGCTGTGGAAGCAAGAACATTTTGAGGAATTATTATGTAAATAATAAAGGTAAATTCCGATACTTAATTTAGATTGGGATTCTCTAGTTTGATCAAATGTGACCAAGAGCAATTTGAATCTATAGGGCCAAGAAATCAGCAAAATCATCTTTCTCTATCGTAAGATTCCGTTAGTGCCAGAGAAGTGAGAGTATATTCTATTTTTGGAAGCTTTTGGTAGTATGAAATGTGCAAAGTTTTGGGCACAGAGAACTTGTACGACTGACTGCAAGTTTCCCAAGATGTAATTTTTAACACACTAGGACTTTCCTATTTTGGAATTCTGTGATAATGTCAGTCTTTGAAGACCCCGTGAATTCTGCTTACAATACAGAACACTGATTACATTTACAATAATTTATATCTTTCAAGGCCTGTATCTTTCTTACCTTCATCTGTCTCTTGACTAAGTCCTCCGACAAAAAGTTTCCTGGAAATGAAATAAAACAGTATTGCTAAGGATTACTTATTTGGCATTCTCAAGTTTGAGTGTTTGACATTTGAGATTTGAAATTGTGAGATAAGTTCTTATGATCCTGGGTATTCATAATATAAGTTCACTGTTGGACAGAAAAAACCTGTAAAGCTTTCAAAATTGAGTCAACAACTCTGTTACAGTCAACAAGGGGCAGTCCATTAAACAGTTTAAGAGGCTCCATGGGGCTGTTTCAGACATAGACACAAGCCACAGCATGTCACCAAGTCAACAATTTATGCATATTATTGTCAAGCGCCTGACAGAGTCAATGATTTAAGCTCTCTATTTTCACAAACTGGTTACGTTTAACACTACAGAAATATGCAGTTGCACCAAATTCAGTGCATATTTTTATATGGTCATTACAAGGGGCCAGGGGGGTATTATGCGTATCCAAGAATTTGGAAAAAACACCCTAAATAAGAAATGTGAAAAGACATCTCTAAACAAGTATGGCCAGGTTTTTTAACATTATAGCCACCCCTGAGTATTCGGATCGGATTACTGTTATCCGGACGTCATAAGCTGCGTCTATAAATTAATTGTTCAGTTGATTATTATTCTCAAAAAGAATAACAACAGTGTTACATTATTTGCAGTCCTTTCTCATTAGAATTTGATCGTTTCTCAAGATTTTATTTGGTATTATACGCAATTTCGGTTTTCCCTGTGTGTTTCTCGCTTTAGGAATATTTCTCGCTTTTTTAGATTTCAAGGAATCACATGTTTTTTTTGTAAGAAAGTGCAATTTTTCATTTCATAATTTTAAATAATCTGCTTATTCTGCTTTTAACAGTGTGATAATGTGCTTCGCTTCAACACAAATGTCTATGATATTGATAATACATACAAACAAGGCGGTTCTCGAACAGTGCATCTCGCCTACTTAGCAACAGCTTCTGGTAACCAATATTAACAAACGTATCCACCAAATTTAGCAGTAGCACCATGCCACCAACACAAAGGTTTGCATTTGTATTACGTTTGAGAGACAATTACCATGGACTGTAGAATTACAAATCATGTTCCACACACCTCCAACTGAACCAACTCAAACCAGTATGGATTACATATCAATTGGTTTTTCTTGTACTTAGATTTTTTTTATTTTAAATTTCAACACATTTCTTGGACTTGGTAGTTTTTCAACAAAATCTCAATACACATCTGTAGTGTATGTCCATATTACAAAAATCTTCCACACTTTTTTTGGTGTGCATGGAAGCACTAATCCCAATAATATAGAACAGTAATGAATACTGACAGCCCTACACTAACAGCCTGGAGGGGTTTCGAATATAGCAGCTAACATGGATAATGTTATAATTGAATACTAAGCAATATGGGAGCTTTTAATACAACTTGTTATGGTTCTCTAGTTTAGGCCTAACATTTATGTAATGTAAATCTTATTCCCACTGTGGTATTTTCATGAGTTTTTGGAGCATTTATTTAAAGATTGTTTATAACTCTGAATGCCAAATTTACAGTTATTTACCAATCTTTTGATATGCTCCTGGCTGAAACATGTGGATTTATTTTAGAGAAGTTACCAGGTTACAAGAAGTTGTTTGGCATTTCTAGGTTTGATTTTGTCTTCAAGGCATACAGAGTCTAATTTTCATGCAACGTTTTTGCGCACATACGGGCGCCAGATGCATCATTTTTTGACGGTGCACATCTGTTGCATATTTGCAATCAAAGGGCAGCCCCATCCACTAACTCAAACTGCAGCGCAGTTTAATGCTAAGTGCTTGCATTGCATTTTGGATTAGTACTACAACTTCTATTCTATAGTTATAGCATTCTTTGCATCAAATAATTGTTTTACTTACAGTTGCACACACAAAACATGAGGGATCATATTATTATTAAGGGCTGCGTTCTTGTAATGCAAGACCCGCTCACGCGCATCCACACAGTACAGTGTGTGACTATTAGTATATAACTATATAGTTTAAAAATTATAGTATCATCTTCAACTACAAGTCTGATTGGTCGATGGAAGAAGTAACAATAATTATAATAAGATAGCACTCCTAGTCCTAGCTAAGTTATGGTAACTTGTAATTAGTTTCTTACCAATGTCAAAGAGTATGTTGAAGAACCTTAAAAGCTAGGTCCTGGTGCATTTCCAACTCATTTGCTCAAATTATGCAGTTAGAAGGAAAGTTTTGACCACACCATTTGTACATTGTTTTTTTCGGACACGTTTATTTTCGATACCCTGGGCTCCACATTTGTTCTTTCACATCAAGTGAACCATTTCCTGAACACTATTATATTGCTCTTTAAACATTTGGAAAAAAGAAAATAAATAGTATACATCAAATACAAAAACAATTGACATTTCAAATACTTTTCCCATTTTTGTCCCTATTCACCCCCATGTCCCTATTCACCCCGTTTTTTACGGTAGACAATTTGAAGGAAAACTATTGTCTGATCTATACACAAGGCGGTAAAGGCAGATGGTCTTCAGTATTGTTAAGCAACTCCTCAGTATTGTTATGACAGAAGATTATCTAGCTCAAGTTCCTCACCGATCGACTTTATTGATGACAGACGATTATCCCATCAACGTTATCAAGTAACCCTCCTTGAAATCGATTAAGTTTAATCGGTAGTCCTATCATTATCAATACAAGTTCAAAAGCGTGTCTTGACCACCCACGTACTTGAAGTTCAGAAGGTTATTGTAAATGTAGTAACCTCGTGTATGGATAGCACAGTTCAATGTCTCAATAGTACACCAACATACATTATATTATTACTTTGTTTTGGGTATGTGTATATTGGCAGCAGGTCCTCTCATCATATCAAACCTTTTCCCTATAGCTATGGACATAAGTCGGGAATAAAGTTTATAATTGTTTTATAATTATATTAAGAAAATAGAATGATTACGCATGCAGTTTCAACGAAAAAGGAGTGTTATTAAACTGGATATATAAATGCAAAACAACACTTGAGAGAGTCTTGAGAGAGTAGGCCTACTAAAGTAATCAAATAATCTCGTATTTTAAAATGAAAAATCATTTATTTTAAACAATTGTAAACAATTTGAATTCCTCATATATTCGTCCATGCTTGCAGAGTCAAGAGGCCATCTCTCGTCCCGACCCCCCTCCAAACAAGTCGCTCCCCCACCTCCCTCTGTACACATTCATGCATGCTGCATCATCATGTACATCGATAACATCGATATGGAGGCACCGTCAGTGTATCAAATGTATCGTTATTGTACTTGATTAGGATAATCTGCTAAAGTCGAGAAGTGCTCGAGAGGATCTGTCAGAACAATATTGAAGACCATCTGCCTTTACTGCCTTGTATCTATAGTCCTTGCAACCAAAATCTATGATTTTGGTACTTACTCAGGCAAGTGTGTAAGGTGGAAGCTAACCATCTCTTGAAACACAGACTTATTCAGACTTAATCAGTCTATAAAATAAGTCCATCCATGATTGTAAAAAACTAATCTGTGGCAGATTGCGTAATCAGCATCCATCTCATCTTGAAGGCATCTGATGTTCATGAATGGAAGTTATATATTGCTCCAGAAATGCCAGAAAGATAAGTAGCGATTAGACCTATCATGCATGCCCAGCACAGGACAGACATGACAAAAGAATCAATAAACTTAATAAATGGATAAAAAGAACTAGAAGTTATTGACCTCCCCAGGACTAGACTCAATTGCTTTAATAGATGAGGTGACCGTTGTTTACATCCAATGTTTATCAACAAATGCAACGGGCGAAGGGACTGGACTGTCGATACACGCTTGAGTGAACAGCATATAACCACAACACTGTCCGCTATGCCGTATTGCCCTTTATAATGCTTTGGCGCGAGTTTTAAAAGCACGGGTCCTAAACAAAACATGATGCGCGCGCAAACTGCCTGGCAAAGAACAATAGCAACTAGCCATGTTTTGCCCGGTGTGACGTCAGCTGTCACCCCATCTATAGACTATGCAATAAGTCTGGTCAAGAATGGTTAGGTTATTAAATTGGTTCCCTTCAACACTATGTCTTGAGTAAGTACCAAAATCTATGATTTTAGTAGCAAGGAGGACTAATCATTAAATCAGTAATCTATATAGCTATACCATGTAATGTTATATATACGGAGCCTTTAAATATTATTATGTCAATTGTCATATTTCAGCAACGAAATTCCTTAAACCATCACGGTCATGACTCATGTGTACCAATCATGTCACGTGTGTGTGGTTTATTTTATTTATTATTTGTCAAATGCCTGGTCAATCACGACAACAGTACTAGACATGCTTTGCTAGACAGATGTTATTGTTTGTCCACACGTTTTTGTTTTGTGTGCATTTTGTGCATTGTAGATGCATTTAAATTACATAAGAACCTCTAGTCTTTGCAAAGCCAAAACTATACTCTAACCTTGTTATGGTAATATGTTTATAAAAATCACATATATTAGCAAACAAAACCTATTACATAGCTTTCGGTTTGTCTTATTTTTAGAGTAACTTACTTCGTTTCGACGTCTTCAGAAGCCATCTTGGATGCGTAATTGATTGAATAGTAAACAGTGTTGGGCGATATACGATAACTGACTAAGACGCCGCATGCTTTGTGTCTTTGTGCTTTGTTCACAAATGGGGGACGCGATAAAAACGCCGTTTATAGGGTAAATTGGGGTAAGTGGGAGTAGGGACACTTCTTGTTACGTTGTGCAGACCGTTGCCTTTGATATAAAACTATCGGTAATAAGATTTTTAATAATCTTTGATTAAGTGCTAGATACGTCCCCACAGCTTGTAAAATTGAAATGTCCACTCTACCGCGCGCAGCGGTCCCGGGGGGGGGGGGGGGGGGGGGGGGGGTTACTCGAATTTGAAGAGCGTAGGGGGTGTGCGGCTGGGAAGTCTGAAAACAGGGGGCTTACCGAACTGAACGGTCGCCGAAATTGGGGCAAAATTTTGCCTTCTCATGAACTGAATTAGGCCAAATTTGAGGCTACATAACTCAAATTCATAAGTTTTTCACACATTTTATGAATTTAGTCGGGTTGAATTTGGGGTCTAAGGGAAACTGCCAATGGATGAAAAGGGGGTCTTATGGAACTGCCAGTGGATGAAAATGGGGTCTTAAGGAGCGGCCTAAAGGCGTGAAAAGGTCTTTGGCTGCCGCACATACCCGTATGGCCAATATACGTGAGTACCCCCTCCCAAACTTCGGCTGTTTACCGGTCAGCGTTACTTACTAGCCTGTTATGTGGATGCGAAGCTTGGACCATTACTATACCAAGTTAGAAAAGAGCTTGATGCTACATAGACTCTGAGAGTACTCGACTAAACTCGTGGAAACTTAAATACCAGTGTATGTGGACGTGAGTCCCCCGAAATAAGCCAGAACGTGCAGAAGAGACGAAGATTTGCTGGCCACAGTGTTTCAGAAGAGCCAGTAGGGCCGCCGGTATCCAATCTGGTGCCCAGTCCCCCAAGACTGGCAAAAGAAAAACTCGGAAGACCTGATGCAGGCTCCGATGTGGACTATTGAGTTACTCAAGCATGATAGCCTATACTACAGTCCTCAAAAGAAGTAACTGGACCAGGTAATAAACATGCTGATAACTCTAAAAGTATAACTCCTACATAAACATATTTAATTATAAAGCTGTTGAGAAATTTCTCTTCTTGAATTTGAGATATTACAACGCTAAAAGAATGGTTGATTAATGAGGAAGTTTACGACGATCCCAAACGTTAGGGCAAGTCTGATTTTCATTTTAACATTTTCTTTTCAACACGGGGAGAGTATGACAGGTAAGGCGTGTGTACCGTATTGATCAACCGTAACAATGCCACCGGCCCGACTATCCAACAATCAGGCCATCGACGGGTGAATTGGCACTCCACTACATCAATAATTTTGCCGGTCTGAGTCCCCGTGTTGAAATTGAAAATGTGAAAATGAAAAATCAGACTTGACAGTACATTTGGGATTGTAACTTCCTTAATACTCAGCCATTCTTGGCGTGTAATATCTCAAATTCAAGAAGAGAAATGTCTGTACATGTTTATAATTCAATATGTTTTATGTAGGAGTTATACTTT
>CM069442.1:50539736-50663228 GCA_035610835.1 Ophiura sarsii | reverse complement strand
GATGATTTCCAAACCATCCGCTAGGCTAGGGATTATATTACTGGAAGTTTACGAGAGTGGACGGCTAGTATTTTTGGGGGAGGGCATAGGCGTGCGCAGGATTTTTTTACCCGGGGGGCTTAAAAATAAATTTCATTGGTTCGCACCGCTATATCCGCGGTAACGAGTCTGAGGGGGATGTGCCCCCTTGGATTGGATTTTTTGGAATATTGGCTATTGTCAAAAGAAAGGTTTAACCGGGAGTTTAACAAACCGTTCCTGAAGCCATGCTGTTAAGTTTGACTTATAATATGAAACTAATTCGCGCGTAGACAAAAATATCTATTTTAACAAAAGGTCCAGAAAACGTTTCTGAAGCCATCTTGTTCCAATTGAATAACAAAGTAGTATGAAAATAATTGGCGCGGAACGGGCAAAAATTTGCTATATGTAAAAATAAAGGTTTAGAAAAACGTTCTTGAAGCCATCTCGTTAAGCTTGAATAATAAATAATCAGTGAAACTAATACGCGCGTAGCGCGCAAAAAATGTCTATTTTAACACTAAAAAGTTTCAGAAAACGTTTCTGAAGCCATCTTGTTGTAATTGAATAACTTAAAATAAAAAATAATTCCCGCGGAGCGCGAAAAAATTGGATATTGGAAAAATAAAGGTTTAGAAAAACTTTTCTGAAGCTATCTTGTTAAGCTTGAATAATAAATAATCAGTGAAACTAATACGCGCGTAGCGCGCAAAAGAATGTCTATTTTAACAATAAAAATGTCCAGAAAACGTTTCTGAAGCCATCTTGTTCAAATTGAATAACAAAATATTTTTAAAAAAATGGCTATTGTAAAAAGAAAGGTTAAAAAAACTTTTCTGAAGCTATCTTGTTAAGCTTGAATAATAAATAATCAGTGAAACTAATTCGCGAGTAGCGCGCAAAAATTAGTTATTTTTACACTGAAATGGTCCTGAAAACGTTCCTGAAGCAATCTTGTTAAGCTTGAATAATAAAACATTGAAAATAATTTGTGCAAAAACTGGTTATTTTAACACTAAAATGGTCCTGAAAAACGTTCATAAAGCCATTTTGTTTAAGCTTGAATAATACAAAATCGTTCCTGTCTGAGCGTACAAACTGTCAGTTTTTTAAACTCAAATGGTCCAGAAAAACGTTCCTCACGCCATCTTTTTATAACTTGAATAAAGAAACATTGAATCTAACTTGCGCGAAGCGCGCCAAAATGTCTAGTTTTCCCCCTAAAATGGTCCAGAAAACGTTACTAACTAATGTTGTTAAGCTTGAATAGCAATGGCGTAGGCCTATAGGTAGGTTATTCATATTGGGGGGGGGGGGCGAGAAATGAAAATGAACCGACAAGACTTTTGTGAGCCAAGAAGTGCGCGCGAAATTTTTCGACTTTACACTTATTTTTGGCACGATCGAGGTACATTTTGACTCTTAAACAAGCTTGTAGCAAAGAATGTTGCACTTTGGGGACACATTATGCGAGCGTAGCGCGCGAAATTTTTTCATCTGTGTACTTTTGACCATCATAATTCCATGAATCCTGTGGTCAAATGAACCGACGTCAATATAGGGGGGGGGGGCGATCGTCCCCCCTCACCCCCCCTGGCGACGCCACTGTTGAATAGTTAAATATTGAAACTAATTCGCGCAAAAAAATGGCTTTTTTTGGGGGGGGGGGGCATCGTCCCCACCGTGACAATGATGGGGGGGGGAGCACTCCTCGCTTGCACTGTCTATGCTCGTTACCCTTCCTCCTTATCTTCTTTTTTATTTTTTACTCTTTTGCAAATATGGGGGGGTGGGGGGCTGTCTCACTGGTGATTCAGAGGGCCGAGTTGTTGGGTTTTAACTTGCCTGGATGACCTAAAACTCTCCTTGCTATCAATATTTACTTTCGTTATAAAACACTCACATGGTGGTTCAGAGACGTGCGATTTTTTTTAGGTTTAAGAACGCAATATGTTTGAAGAATTGGGGTTTGGAACGCAAAATTTCTCGATTTTTGAATTTTCAATCAAATTGGAGTCTTAAGAACTGATGCAGGCTCAAAAGGGGTGTCATAAGAAATAGCAGCAGAGGGTGAAAAAGGGGGTCTTTAGCGCGGCACATACCTTATTATATCTATACCCTTTTTACAATGTCAGTGCCCCCGGCTCCTCCTCCCCCTCCCTTCCTCCTCTCCCCTCCTCCTCTCCTCTCCTCTCCTCCCCATCCCTCCTCCCCTCCCCTCCCCTACCCTCCCCTCCCCTCTCCTCCCCTCCCCTCCCCTCCCCTCCCCTCCCCTCCTCCTCTCCCCTCCCCTCCCTTTTCCCCCTCTTTTTTTACCCTCTGGGGACCCGGGGGGCTTGAGCCCCCAAAGCCGTCCCCCTGGGCACGCGCCTGGAGGGGGTGATGTTTATCAGGATTTTGTGCGATGTCTTTGAATGACACACTAGATTTTGTATTGACGGTTTGCTGTGGTAAAGCGTTCCACAGGCGGATGCTTTCTGGAAAGAATGAGTCCACGAATGGTGTGATATACTATTACTTAGATTTAAAAACTGAAAATAAATTGATTTGACGGAATGAACCGTATACAGTACTTCATGATGAAATGTACAGTCAATTCATGCATGTAGTACAGTCCAACCCCAATAAATCCGGACATGATGATGATGGGACCAACCAAGCAATGACTCCCATTAATAAATGAATAATATGGATAAGCGAATTGAATGTGTAATTCTGTATTGACTGTCCTGAAGTGCTTAAATTGGTTGTGCCCCTTGTACCGGTGTTATGTGACATGGTGAAGAGCTCTTCAGGGTTGATGTCTTCAGCCGGATAATACGGTTATCCGGATAACATGAGGTCGGATAATCAAGGTCCTACTGTATAGGGTTTATTCAGTCAAATCAATGTATCCCCTACAGTATAGGATTGCCATTGAAGGAATGTATGAACTATGATGTCTTGGTTAAATAGCTCAGCCTCAACCTATAATCTATTTCAATTTCCCAGAAAAACTGACTTGAATTTTGATCGCCCTACTCCTATGGCCTTTTCCTGTTACAGTGCCAATGCCAACTGTCTATTGCTAGTTTACATTAGTTTTATTTAATAATAATATTTAAACTTTAAAGAAGCTATTTTTATTTAACAAGTAAGTTTGCAGTATGTGTGATTTTGTTTACTTCACCATTTGCTCCAATATAGGTCGCCCTGGTCATCCGGGTATTTTTGTCATTTGACGTTGACAACAAAGCGAAACGTTTTAACACATCAGTTTGTACACTCTACTCAACCATACACAAGATCGTTCCTAGTGATCGCGATAGTGGAAAGAATCCATTTTGTTTTCAAAACCATGTTGAATTTTATAACTTTTTAAACGTTGCAAGAATGACATATTAGTTCCTAAATTTGTGAAAAAATGTCTTTGGTGACCCTCTTGGCCGCACACTCCAATTTACGTGTTTGTCCACGAACACAGTGATTTTCAATTGAAATTGCACACATTGCATTTTCATATTTGAATATCCCGCCAACAAAAAATTGGTAAGGTTCAGTTTTTCATCCAAATTTAGAACATTATAAGCAATTCATAGCATTGGTGAGGTAAAATTGATTATGTTAACTCACATGTAAACAAGAAAGGATGCATTAAATTCCAATTACATCACAAAGTATCTTGTGGACAAACGTGTGAAATTGGTGCACAGGTAAAAAGGTTCACCATAGGCAAACAAAAAATTATATTGACTTCATTTTTTCACATAAAGTAACAAGTAGGGTATTCTTATAACGTTTAAACATTTTCAAATTTCAACTTAGTTTTAAAAAAAGATGACTTCTTTCCATTGTTGCAGTTTTTTTGACTCACCCTGTATTTACTTGCAACTGATTGGTCAGCTGGCTGTTTCAATGAATTTCTCTCACTACACAAACAAAGGGGAAAGGTTTACAACTGTAGTAGGGGTCACACCAAAATTATTCTGTAGATTGTAATTATCTCTTTGACTTATATCTTAGCATAACTTCATATTGTTTTAATTTGTTTCAGGCTTTAGCCTATATCAGATTTATTGGTGGTACAGATGGATAGACCAGAAAGTGTGGCATGCATACAAGCTCAGCTGTCGCAGCCAGAGGTGGTAGGGGAAGCTGCAATATGTGATGCAATTGCTCGTCAACAGACCGTCCTAAATCTTAGTAACCGCAACCTATCATTCTTGCCAGCATCTATAGAGAAACTCTGCCATGTGAAAAGGTTGCTTTTGAACAACAACAGCCTTCTCATGCCGCCAGTGGAATTGCTGGCACTTGTAAATCTTCAAGAATTAACGTTAGATCACAACAAACTAACGTTGTTGCCATCTGGTATTGGAAGCCTGGAGAAACTGAAGTACCTTAATTTAAGTCACAATCATCTAGGGAGTCTTCCCAGGGATATTGGGGACCTTCCAAATTTGACAGAGTTATGGATTGTTCATATTGAATTGACAGTCTTGCCAGCTGAAATTGGGCTCATAAAAACACTTAGAAAGCTAAGTGTAAAAAACAATATGCTCTCGTCCCTTCCTTCAGAGATCTGCCAGCTTTCTCAATTGCGGTGGCTGTGTCTTGCAGAAAATCAACTTGTAGATCTTCCAGGTAAATTTGGTCGACTCAACGAACTTGCCTATCTAGACCTGAGTCACAATAGCTATGATGCCATACCAGATTGCACAACAGAACTGCCTAAGTTGATGTCGCTGGTATTGAGAGGAAACCACATCACAAATTTATCTGATGACACATTGTTGGGCTTGTCTGATCTTGTCAAATTAGACCTCCGAGAAAACCCATTTACTGAGAGACCAGTACATTGGAAGGTAAGGGTCCTAGATATTCTGATAAGACCACTTAAAAATGCAATTCTCATAGTCCTCAGTTTATGAGGAAAACCCATTTACTGAGAGACCAGTACATTGGAAGGTAAGGGTCCTAGATATTCTGATAAGACCACTTAAAAAATTCAATTCTCATAGCCCTCCCTCCTCAGTTTCAGGAATAAGGTCAACTTTTGTCTTTCTTTTTTTTCAATGTTCAAAAAATTATTGAGTTTCTAATAATGTTAGTGGTTGAAAGGCATAATTATGTACTGTATTTATAAACTACAAGTAAAATCACTTTCAAGTATTTTTTATAGAACTCTAGAGGTCCAGCCAGTATGAGATTTTGGCCCGATTATATGGTCCTGGACCATTACAGTTAAGAATTTTAACTCCAAAATGGATATCCTACTAGCTTTATGCTATTTACGGAAAATAAAGCGCAATGTATGATTAACATGGCTTTATTCCGTTAATGGTCCT
Organism: Ophiura sarsii; assembly: GCA_035610835.1. NCBI lineage: Eukaryota > Metazoa > Echinodermata > Ophiuroidea > Amphilepidida > Ophiuridae > Ophiura > Ophiura sarsii. The sequence continues at coordinate 50,657,880 of CM069442.1, read as the reverse complement.
GGACCGTAATATCAGACCAAAATCTCACAAAAACAGAGGTCTAACCCCCATAAACTTAGACATAAAAAGAGCCTCAATTTAGTAAAAAAATTAATTAAAATCCACCCTCCCTCTTCACTTTTCGAAGGCCAGTGCTAAGAGAATCTAATCATCATCTCTAATGCTCTAGGTTTGTGGTCTTGATTAAATTGATGTATGTCTAAGAGTCGCAATAGAGCCAATGAATGATTGGGCTTTAAGAATAGGAGTCAATCATAGTGTTATTGCTTGCCAAGTGTTAAAAATCATTGGAGCAAACATATATCTCATAATTGTTTATCTGTGAATTATCAAAATATCATATTTTGTGATAAGCTAAACAAATGACATTAATTATGTACGATCTCGTTTTGGTATTATAGTCTTTTTATTTTTTCTATTTTTTTGTTGTTGGTGTGTTTGTAATGTTTACAGATGTTCTAACTTGCACATGAAAAGCAAACATTCAAACTCGTTTTAGTTTTTGTAAAACAGCACAAATTTAATTCATTCTAATTTTGATCTGAATTCAGATTGAATTAGCCCAACATGTTAATCGACCATTTAAGGATGCTACGCGCAAACATTATTTCCGTACTAAAGACATTCATATGGGGAAATTTAAATTTGGCAGGCTATCCTAGGTCTACATCTAGCTACTATATACATGTAGGCCTAGTACTTTAAATCATTATGATATCTTTTGTCCATTTCTCAGACTTTTTTGTGTGATTTGTCAACAAATTGTAGGCCCTTTCTAGAAAGATTAACAAATGAGATAAATTCAGCAAATCTAAAATATTGAGAAACAGATGTATTTTTGAGTTTGGACCCACATAAATGTGTTGTTAAAACTTGTTCAACTTAAGAGATACGCCTTGTTGCCAAGACAACCTGTGACATATTTTAATTGTGCCATAGTCTGACCTTGTATTTAGATCATTTCGTTTGATGTTGGTAGAAGCAATCACATTTTTCTGTGTCTTTGTATCTTTCCAGGGTTTAGGTTACATTCTCCTGGGCGATAGTGCAACCCCTAACCCTGTAGAAACACACAAGGAAGGACACCAAAGTCTACACCCTGATGGACTTGAATACAGTGAGGAGGATGAAGATGATGATGATGACGAGGATGAAGATGATGATGACGAGGATGAAGATGATGATGACGAGGATGAAGATGAGGAGGAGGAGGATGATGACTATAATGAAGAATTAGAACTGTATGATGATACTAGCAATACAGGGGAAGTTTTATGACAACTGGGGTTAAAACTAGCACACTAGTTGACAGATGTTTTGTAATAGAAACAAGAGTGATGTGAGAGTTAGGTCACTGAACAAACACTAGGTTGTGTATGTATCACTGAAATAAAATCTGGGTTATTGAGTATGTGAGCAAACCTCTGGGTTATGTTGCTTCACTGAGCATAACTATGGGATACCTTGTCACAGAATAAGCCCCTTTGGGTTGTCTGTCACTGACAACAACCCAGGAATGTGTCACTGAGCCAACCTCTGAATTATATGTCACTGAGCAAACCCATTGGTTATGTGTCACTGAGCAAAACTCTGGGTTGTGTCACTGAACAAACCTCAGAATTATATCACTGAACAAAACCATTGGTTATGTGTCACTGAGCAAACCTTAGCATTATATGTCACTGAGCAAAACCATTTGTTATGTGTCACTGAGCAAATCTTAGAATCATATGTCACCAAGCAGAATAAAGCTATATTTTCACAGAGCAAAACCATTGGTGTATGTGTCACAGAGCAAAACTCTTGGGTTGTGTCACTGAACATACTTCAGAATTATATGTCACTGAGCAAAACCACTGGTTATGTGTCATTGAGCAAAACTCTGGGTTGTGTCACTGAACAAACCTCATAATTATATGTCACTTAGCAAACCATTGGTTACATGTCACTGAGCAAACCTTAGCATTATATGTCACCAAGCAAAACCATTTGTTATGTGTCACTGAGCAAATCTCAGAATCATATGTCACCAAGCAGAACAAGGCTATATTTTCACCGAGCAAACCCATTGGTTATGTGTCACTGAGCAAAACTCTGGGTTGTGTCACTGAACAAACCTCAGAATTATATCACTGAACAAAACCATTGGTTATGTGTCACTGAGCAAACCTTAGCATTATATGTCACTGAGTAAAACCATTTGTTATGTGTCACTGAGCAAATCTTAGAATCATATGTCACCAAGCAGAATACAGCTATATTTTCACAGGGCAAAACCATTGGTGTATGTGTCACAGAGCAAAACTCTTGGGTTGTGTCACTGAACATACTTCAGAATTATATGTCACTGAGCAAAACCACTGGTTATGTGTCATTGAGCAAAACTCTGGGTTGTGTCACTAAACAAACCTCAGAATTATATGTCACTTAGCAAAACCATTGGTTACATGTCACTGAGCAAACCTTAGCATTATATGTCACCGAGCCAAACCATTTGTTATGTGTCACTGAGCAAATCTCAGAATCATATGTCACCAAGCAGAAGAAGGCTATATTTTAACCGAGCAAAACCACTGGTTATGTGTCACTGTTCAAAACTCTGGGTTGTGTCACTGAACAAACCTCAGAATTATATGCCACTGGTTATGTGTCATTAAGCAAAACTTTGGTTTGTGTCACTGAACAAACCCCAGAATTATATGCCACTAAGCAAAACCATTGGTTACATGTCACTGAGCAAACCTTAGCATTATATGTCACTGAGCAAAACCATTGGTTATGTGTCACAGAGAAAATCTCAGAATTATATGTCACCGAGCAGAATAAGGCTATATTTTCACAGAGCAAAACCATTGGTTTATGTGTCACAGAGCGAAACTCTTGGGGTGTGTCACTGAACATACTTGAGAATATATGTCACTGAACAAAACCTCTGGTTATGTGTCATTGAGCAACACTCTGGGTTGTGTCACTGAGCAAAACCATTGGTTATAAATGTGTCATTGAGTAAATCTCAGAATTATATATCACTGAGCAAAACCATTGGTTGTATGTCACTGAGCAAACCTTAGCATTATATGTCACTGAGCAAAACCATTTGTTATATATTATGTCACTGAGCAGACCTCAGAATTATATGTCGCCAAGCAAAACCATTGGTTATGCGTCACTGAGCAAAACTGTGGGTTGTGTCACTGAACAAACCTCAGAATTATATGTTGCTGAACAAAACCATTGGTTATGTGTCACTGAGCAGACCTTAGCATTATATTTTCACGGAGCAAAACCATTGGTTTATGTGTCACAGATTGAAACTCTTAGGGTGTGTCACTGAACATATTTGAGAATTATATGTCACTGAGCAAAACCACTGGTTATATGTCATTGAGCAAAACTCTGGATTGTGTCACTGAACAAACCTCAGCATTATATGTCACTAAGCAAAACCATTGGTTATGTGTCACTGAGCAAACCTTAGCATTATATGTCATGAGCAAAACCATTGGTTATATGTCACTGAGCAAACCTCAGAATTATATGTCACCAAGCAAACCCATTGGTTATGCGTCACTGATCAAACATCTGGGTTGTGTCACTGAACAAAACATTAGAATTAGGCTAATGTCACCGAGCTAAACCATTGGTTTATGTGTCACTGAGCAAAACTCTGAGTTGTGTCACTGAACAAACCTCAGAATTATATGTCACTTAGCAAAACCATCGGTATATCACTGAGCAAAACCATTGGTTATGTGTCACTGGGCAACCATTGGTTATCTGTCACTGAACAAACCTTTGGGTTATTTGTTTCTGATCAAAATCTTATGTTGGGCCTAGATATGATGTAGCTGAGTAAAGCTTTGGGGCACATATTGAATTCAATATACATTCATAAAAACGATGGTAGACTTCGAACAAGTGCACAAGTGAACAAAGCTTAACAACACTGCTTAATTCAAGATTTGTATCTAGTCTAGGGTGTATGCTGCATTCAGCAGTGGCGTCAAGCTTTGCTATTGTACACCACTGACCAAATCCCTGGTATGCGTGAATGACATGGGAAGAACCTTTTCGCCATCATGAACATTTGATGCTGTGATATTATTGTTGCTGCATTTACCGATGTAAAGTGTTATGAGAAATATTTGTATGTTTTGCCAAGCAATGCCTGTTTTCTTTTTTCATTCAGAGAAATGAAATGGTTGTGTGTCACCAAGCAAAGCTTAAGGTTTGTGTCAAAAAGCAAAATCATTTAATGTGTCATAAAAATCATCAATGAACAATGTTGGGTTGATGTTTCAACATTAACCAAAACCATTCATTATGTGTCACTGAGCAAAATCTTTAGTAATCTGTCACTGAATAAAACCTTCATTTTGGAGATAAACCTTTTAATGTAACACTAACAATAAAGGCTATACTACAAAATGCTGTAGTACTAGATGTAGGTGATGGTAGTGTGCGCTTCCCAGTTTATCTTGTGGCACAGACAGGCTATCATATACAAGCGAACATCTTTAATAATGCTGACCCCTTGGCTGGCTTAGTAGGAGCGAAACCACATGTTTGATTTACGCCACCAGCAGAGCTGGTCTTCCCGGCTGGTCTTTCCCCCTTCATTTGAGCCGTTTCCTTTTTTCTCCCCTGATAGCTTTATTCCCAAAACACTTTATTAGTGAGCTATTTTATGTAACACTATCAATATTAATAAATTGTATAAAAGCATTGTTGTGTCACAGTCCCATCACAGTAGGCCTACACTAGATTATAATATATCACTGAGTAAAACTTGACTGTGTGTCATAAGACCATAAGTTTTGGTCAAAGAAATATGAACACCAGGTGAACACGTTTCAAATTAATTAGAGGTCATCCGAGGTCACCGGTCATTAGAGGTCATCCAAGGTCAACAAGGGGGTGAAATCGTGCAATGAACACCGGGGGAACTTGTCAAACAAATGTTAGAGGTCATCTGAGGTCAAAGGTCAAATCGTAAAAGTTGCCCGATTGACGCCAAAACTTAGAGAAAAGAAACATGAACACCGGGGGAACATGACCCCTATGTGACCTTTGTCCTCATTTAGTTGATCTCCCAGCCAGGGGGATTCGCAAGTCGTGACATGAACACCGGTGAACACGTCTAAAATTAGTTAGAGGTCAACGGTCATCAAAGGTCAAGGGGGTCAAATCGTGCAATGAACACCGGGGGAACATGTCAAAAAATAATTAGAGGTCATCTGAGGTCAAAGGTCATCCAGAGGTCAAATCGTAAACGTTACCCGATTGACGCCAAACTTGGATAAAGACTGTGACATGAACACCGGGGGGAACATGACCCCTATGTGACCTTTGTCCTCATTTAGTTGATCTCCCAGCCAGGGGGATTCGCAAGTTGTGACTTGCAGTATTTTAAAAACCTTAGAAAGGTACTTGCTTACAGTAGTGACCAATTGATTGTAGGTTGGTTAGTTTAAATACACAAGCAAAACAAAGTTTTTTTAGTGCGTCTTTTTTCGTAACGCGTGTTACCGATATTCGGAGCGGTCTTACATTAACATGACCTAATATTTCATATTGGTGTTACGAGGATCTAGCCTTAAGTCTTGGGTATTACAATACAAAAGATGAAAACTTCATTCAAATTACTTTTAGAGTGGAGAAAAAAGAATGGTAAGCTAAAACGTAACGCGTGTTACCGTGGAATCGCCCATATACAGAAAAAATGACAATGGGAAATAAATAAAAGATACCCTTATCTTAAGTTAATGTTAAAAAACCGCTTTACTTTACACTTATTTGCCACATTTGAGATTCATTTTGGCCTTATGACACTGCTTTAATGCGCTTGGCGTGCAATTATCTTGCTATTTTGGGCCCAGATTTGGCCAGGATTGAGATACATTTTGGCTTCAAACGATCTTCTAAATGTTGAATGAATGATTTTTTGGGGGGGAGGGGCGCATAGGCTCGTAAACAGAGCGCGAAAAAAATGCTATCTCTGTATTTGAATGTCATAAATTTATAATGATTATCAATAGGCCTATTGAGCCGATAATGGTCAAATTAGGGGACAGGGGGAGGAGCACGAGTGTACGGTGCCGGAGCGGGACGATCTCCCCCTCCTTAACCCTGGCTATACGCTAGTATTGCCCTGCTATGGAAACTGCCGAGAACGTAAAAAATAGTGGGGAAACTTACTCTGTAACAACAAAAAATAGAACTCTACCCCCTATAGGCTGGATTTTTCTTTCTTTTTTTCCTCCCTTCTTCTTTCTGTCTTTTCTCCTTTTTTTTTTTTTGGTGCCAGGGACCCAATATTAAGAGAGACATCAAATTTACTATTGAGTCTAGGGAGACATTTCCACTACGTGGCGAATAGTCAACTGAAGTTGACCCTTTTATGTACCGATAGGTTTTCGGCAAGGCGAAGTATCAGATTCAGATCAGAGGGTGTTGTTCGATTGTGTGACAGTAATGCAAGGTCTACGAGTGGACAAGTGCGTGTTTATGGAAAGGAAATGTGTCAGAGAATACCTTTTGGTATCGAATTTCACTAACAATTATGATTTTTAGAATTTTGACAAAAGAAAATGACTTTTTTTGCTCAAATATTTTCGGACAACGTAATAAAATCAGTTTTTGGTAAAAAATGCCGAAATTGAAACCAAAATCATCTAAAGACACTTCTCTTTGCAGCGGTTTTTTTTTTTTTTTTCATTCATTGAGCGCATTTTTCATTTTATTCATACATTTTTCAGTTTTAAATTCTTGCATGATTTTTGAGGTAAAAATTTAAAAAACTCAAAATTGTTTTTCAGGTCACGGCTATTAATAAACATAATGGATAACGATGACCGCGGAGTGGAATTTCAAATATACGGTATGTTTATGAATTCTTGGGCCAACGTTAATAGACGTTATTCATATTCATGGTAATTGGCGATTTCATGTCTAAAGAGGGAGACATACTCGATAATCAAAACATTTCCTTTCAAACTAGTGGAATAGATAGTTTAAAAACGTTCAAGTTTATTTCACAAATGTAATAAGGTCAAATATTGAACGGCTCAAAGTATGAAGCATTTTTTTATGATTAGTGCAAAGTTCACCACATTGAAAAACTATATGTAATAAATATAAGAGGACCCGACGTTTCGATTCTAAAATTACATTTATGCCTACTTACACAGGCTATTTTTGTGGATAAGCAGTTTGCATTCAGCTTTTACATTAGGCCTAATATGAAAAACTACTATCACTCTTGTCTCGGCTACATCGTTAATTAGCCTCGTTTTCGGAGCACTAATTGCTCTGAGCATGCTCGGTTGGATAGCATGGCCCTCTTTTGACGTAAATGCTCCATATAACGTCTATAACGTCTATAACGTCTATATAACTTAGTTATTCATAAACGTCCGTATAGAAGTTATTCATAATTATTTTCATTTTTCACTTCTTTTCCTTTCCTTATCAAATTTCCAACTATACATAGCTTAGGGAGTGTTCATAAATACTTTGGTGGGGGGGGGGGGGGGGGGTTGGAAACAATTGAGCCATGGACATCTTTTTTTTTGGACCGCCCCCCCCAAATAGGGTGGGGTTTTTTCTTGACCCCCCCTTTCAAGAACCTTTTTTTTTTGGACCCCCCCCCCCTATACAAGCACTTTTTTTCTTCTTCAAAAATACCAACCTTTTTTTTTGGACCCCCCCTATACAAGCACTTTTTTCCCTGACCCCCCCTTTTAAGAACCTTTTTTTTGGTTGCCCCCCCCCCTCATATTTTCCAACCCCCCCCCCCCCCCCCCCCCCCCACCAAAGTATTTATGAACACTCCCTTATTTTCCATCCCCTCATTCCTTCCTGCCCTTCGTTTTTCTCTTTCCTTCCCTCACCGTCCCTTTTTATTTTCATTTTCTCCCTTTACATGCTTTAGCTCCCATGCAGTCTTTCCTTTCCCTTTTGGGCATCCCTCTTTTCACTCCCTCTTCCTCCTAGCCAGGTAGTGAGGTACACTGCAAAGTTTGCAGAACACATCGGACGCATAAATTGAACACATCCAGAACGCTTTTGATGTGTTCAAATCAACAGATTTTGAACACCTGCATAACGCCTTTCATGTGTTCATTAAGTGTTCTGGACTAGAACACATCAAGAACGCTTTTGATGTGTTCAAATGAAACAGATTTTGAACACCCGCCGCAGAACGCCTTTTATGTGTTCATTAAGCAGGCGCGTGCCCAGGGGGGGGGGGCTTTGGGGGCTCAAGCCCCCCGGGTCCCCAGAGGGTAAAAAAAAAAAGAGGGGAGAAAGGGGAGGGGAGGAGAGGAGGAGGGGAGGAGAGGAAGAGGGGAGGGGAGAGGAGGAAGGGAGGGAGGAGGTGAGGGAAAAGGAGAGGCCGGGAGCTTTTATTAGTGTCTCTCACTTTATCTCTACGTCTCTGAACCATGTGAGTGTTTTATAACGAAAGTAAATATTGATTGCAAGGAGATTTAGGTCATCCAGGCAAGTTGAAATCCAACAGCTCGGCCATCTGAATTACCAGTGGCGTCTGAGTGGCGTAACCAGGGGGAAAGCCCCCCCCCCCCCCCCCCCCCCCCCCCTCCCCCCATTGGAAAAAGAGTAAAAAATAAAAAAGGAAGATAAGGAGGAAGGGTAACGAGCATAGACAGTGCGAGCGGAGAGTGCTACCCCCCATCATTGTCACGGTGGGCACAAAGATGGCTTAATTAAGGGGAACGTTTTTCTGGACCAAAACTGAGAGTTAGTTATGCTCGGGAACGTTTTTCTGGAGCTTTTATAGTGTTAAAATAGCATGTTTCAGGAACGTTTTCTGGCTCATTTTAGTTAGTAAACTAGACATTTTGGCGCGTTTCGAGCGAATTGGTTTCATTTTTTTTTTATTCTAGCTGAAACAAAATAGCTTCATTAACGTTTTTCAGGACCATTTTATTGTTAAAATAACCAGTTTTGCACAAATTATTGTCAATGTTTTATTATTCAAGCTTTAACAAGATTGCTTCAAGAACGTTTTCAGGACCATTTTAGTGTAAACATAACCAATTTTTGCGCGCTACGCGCTAATTTGTTGGAATGTTATATTAATCAAGCTTAACAAGATGGTGTTTTCTTGAATATATTGTTCCCCACCATTGCAGTTGGGTTATAGTGATCTTTCACATATGCTACTTAACAAGATGGTTTGAGGAAAGTTTTTTACTTTTTTACTTTTACAATAGCCTTTTTTATTTATTTTGTTATTCAATTTGAACAATATGGCTTCAGAAACGTTTTCTGGACCTTTTTATTGTTAAAATAGACATTTTTTGCACGCTACGCGCGTATTAGTTTCACTGATTATTGTTTAAGATAGCTTCAGGAACATTTTTCTAAACCTTTATTTTTAGCATAGCAAATTTTATTTTTTGCGCGCTCTGCGGGAATTAGTTTTTATTTTGTATTAGTCAATTTCAACAAAATGGCTTCATAAACGTTTTCTGAACCTTTTTAGTGTTAAAATAGACATTTTTTGCGGGCTATGCGCGCATTAGTTTCACTGTTTATTTATTATTCAAGTTTAACAAGATGGCTTCAAAAACGTTTTTCTAAACCTTTATTTTTACAATAGCACATTTTTGCGCGCTCCGCGGGGATTATTTTTTATTTTGTGTTATTCAATTTCAACAAAATGGCTTCATAAACGTTTTCTGAACCTTTTTAGTGTTAAAATAAACATTTTTTGCGGGCTACGCGCGCATTAGTTTCACTGTTTATTTATTATTCAAGTTTAACAAGATGGCTTCAAGAACGTTTTTCTAAACCTTTATTTTTACAATAGCACATTTTTGCGCGCTCCGCGCCAATTGTTTTTATACTATTTTGTTATTCATTTGGAACGAGATGGCTTCATAAACGTTTTCTGGACCTTTTTAGTTTCTAAAATAGACATTTTTGGCGCGTTACGCGCAAATTAGTTTCACTGTTTAATTATCAGTCAACTGAACAACATGGCTTCAAGAACGGTTTGTTGAACCTTTCGTTTTACTATAGCCAATATTTTCGCGCTACGCGCAAATCCTTTTTAATTTATTCGCAAATTCAAATCCTTTCGCCCTATTGTTTGCTTTTGCAAAATTGAAGGGAAAAATCAAATTTTGAATGATATTGATAATAAGCCAATATTGATTGGAAATGCAGTTGAGGCTTTTCAATAAAATATTGGTCAAAATTACACACCAAATCGCACCAAATGGGTTCAAAAATTCAACAACAAAAATTCCAATTCCCAGGGGGGTACATCCCCCTCAGACTCCCCCCTCCTCCACCCCCACCCCTGTCCGCGTTACCGCGGATAACGGAGCGAACCAATGAATTTTATGCCCCCCGGGTAAAAAAATCCTGCGCACGCCTATGTTAAGTGTCCTGAACTAGAACACATCCATAAAGCTTTTGATGTGTTCAAATGTAACATATTTTGAACACCTGCAGAACGCCTCTCATGTGTTCATTAAAGGGGCATTAAATCTAACCGTGGTCTAATTAAATGCACTCACTACGAAAATGGTAAATGTGCCCCCAGGAAACCACCGTAGGCCTACTTCTATTTAGAAAGTAAATAATGTCCCCCTCCCCTTAAATTTCCAGCAGCCTATATCGGGAATGTTTTGTGGTGGAGGCAGCGCCCTCAATTACAATAATATATGATAAAAACTGGGATTTGTATATTTTTACAGTTGTATTTACACGTATGCACTTTAAAGGTATATGATCCGATCACTTTTTTGGGGCTATGAATTTTTTTTCACATCAAGATATTTTGGTATCAGAAGAATCCCCATATTTTTCTCATTATGTCTGTAAATTATTAGGGGCCAGAAATGTTTCATTTGGAAATTATAGGCTAAAATGTGGTGAATTACTGCCAAAGGTGGTTAACCACCAGCCAGTCTGTGTAGGCCTACTACTCAATGAGCACATGTCTTTTGACCTTGCGCTTCTAAAAATAGAACCAATGGAGTTATGCAACTCAAACTTTGGAATGCAACAATTTTAAGGATGAACTTTCATGTAAAATAGACAACATCAAGTTGAAAATCGGGTCATCTACCTTTAATATACCTATAAGGATTAGAAAATCAGCCCTTTTGTACAACAAAACGTCGATTCAAAAATTCTGTAGAGCCGCAACCAGCATTTTACATGGTTAATGGTGGTATTCCAACATATTTAAAACATTGTTTTAATGAAATTTTGCTGGTGTTTTTAGTAGAAACAACAATAATGGCAATTTTTAATTTTAATTTTGAATTCTGAAGTAAATTAATTAAAATTTAAAAGAAATCAACATGACATTGTGTCCCTTTAACGCTTTTGATGTGTTCAAATTAATGTAATGTAACAGATTTTTGTAAAGCGCCTTGAGGACAGTTTAAGGTGGCTCTATTGGCCGAGTCAAAACTTTAGATTTCCTTTATAATCTAACATCTTGTAGCCCTTGGTCTGAGAATTCCGGAACTGAAAATTTTATTTCAATCGGACATTCGGTTGCTGAGATACGTTAGGTCAAAGGGGCATAATACCAACATCTTTGGCAACAACTTTCTTTTTATTTTCTTTATTTTTTCCAATTCCAGTTGCCATGAAATGTCCTAATTATGGCTAATTATGTATGCATGAAATATGCAAAGTAAAGTTTGTGGACTAATGAGATGAACTATGATGCTGTGACTTGGTTTATGGGTAGTACTCTTGGAGAGCTAAAAACGTACGTTAGCTTTTGTCTAATTTCCATTTGCATAATTAATTAGGGCCTAATTAAAAAATGTTTAAACATTTTAATTAGTGGGCCTAATTAATTATTCAAATGGAAATTAGACAAAAGCCAACATACGTTTTTAGCTCTTCAAGAGCACTACCCATAAACCAAGTCACAGCATCATGGGTCTTCTCATTAGTCCACAAACTTTACTTTGCATATTTCATGCATACATAATTAGCCATAATTAGGACATTTCATGGCAACTGGAATTGGGAAAAACAAAGAAAATAAAAAGAAAGTTGTTGCCAAAGATGTTGGTATTATGCCCCTTTGACCTACCATATCTCGGCAACCGAATGTCCGATTGAAATAAAATTTTCAGTTCCGGAATTGTCAGACCAAGGGCTACAACATATTAGATTATAAAGGAAATCTAAAGTTTTGACTCGGCCAATAGAGCCACCTTAACTGTCATAGGGCGCTTATTATTATTATCATTATTATTATTTTGAATTACCGCAGAACGCCGTTTTCATGGCATAAAGTTCAAAGTTCAAAGTTCAAAGTGTTTTATTGATATCACCAAACAAACAGGTATAATCAAAACAAAATACATAAAACATCAACTAAAGCTACGTTAAAAACAACACTAACCTAATACTTAAAAATATAATATTTATTAATACTGTTAGAAAATAGACGCGATGTTAACATATAAATTCATCGTGTCTATATATCCAATGATTGTCGAGCCTCAAAAGCTTGTTTAACATATTTAATGACGGGTTGAATTTGGTTGAATGCAGTCATAGTCAGAGACACCCATGATTGTCGTGAAAATCTCATTACTAGATATTGAATCTAAATTGTAAATGTCGGAGAGTTTACATAAGAGATCATCACGTAAGGTTGAGTAAAATGGGCATTTCATTATAAGGTGAAATTCATCCTCAACCAAACTCAAATCACATAATTTCCAGATTCTGTCCTGAGGTTGGATTTTGGGTGTAACATGTCTACCTTTCTCAATCATTAATGAATGAGCACTAATTCTTAATTTAGTGAAGATATTTCTAGTAGACCGGTTGAACATAACAACATAATTCTCAAGAGAAAATGATTTTTTGAAAAGACAGACCTCAATTTAGCTTGAAAATTACTAATAGTCTTAAACCAAAGATGACTGTAAACAAGTTCCAGGTTAGAAGTAATAATTGTATTAAAATTACTTGGTGTAATGCAATTTGGTCTATTCCAGATATCTAATCTTTTAATGAGATCAAATAACCCGTTTATACCTGATGACCAAGAGAAAATACCTGTATCACACATAGTTTACGATTATCAAGTAGGCCTAATGCATCTATAACAAGTGAACGACAACCCTTCATACATTTATCATTTAAAGACCACCAATACTTAACCGCCAAACCAAGCATAGTGATGAGAATGGGAAATCTCCCTAATTCACCTCTAACAGCATTATTGGGTGCTTTTAGTGATCGCTCCCAACCCTTTTTTTTAGGACCGAAGTTGGTGCAGGTCTGCGTTGTAGTGTTTGGGCATTTGTTTGGGACACCCTGTTCGCGTACTTATACCTCGTGTTTCTCAATATCAGATGCATAATTAATTAACTCCACGGATAAACCACGTCATACCCCAGGCTGACTATCGTTTTCCGATTCGTGTTTTTTTCTACGTAGTTCGTGTGCACTGTCACAGTGGCGCAACTCTTGAGAGGTCGGGTACAAGACGACCCCCCGCAGGAAATGAATTTGATTATGTTAATTATAAGATGTTCCATTTAAAAAAAAAGTAGGTGTGAATTTTAACCCAGCTTGCCGCGTGTTTGATTATATTTGATATTCAAAATCAAAATTATTATCTTATCATATATCAACAATATTTTGATCATAGGCCTAATATTTATCTGATTGAATTACTTTTCTAGTCTAGCATGTGATCAAAAATACGAATGTATACATTTAAAAGTGTAATTTATAAGAATAATATAACTCGTCCATAATTGTTTCACCCACCCCAGAATGAGAAATGAAAGTCATGAATATTTATAATTTAAAACGCGTCCCCACGTGATTTGACTCGGCCACTTGGAAATCCTCATAAATCTATTCACCATTTTCATTTTCATTCAACGTCGCCACGCCACGCCACGCCAAAATAATCTCTGCAATCATGGGTGAAGTAGAACAAAGGTAAGTGTCGTAAATTGGTTCAAATGTATTAAATTCGGTTGCATTTTGATCTAAAAATGTAGAAATATCAGCAGTAAACGTTGAAGGCTTACGAGGATTATTTTTATTTGTTAAAAACTTACTGAAGTATGTGTAACAATTCGATAAAATAATTGGATTTCATCATTCATTGTCATGTGCTGTAACGCAGCTGAGTCACACAACTCCTCATTCACGTCATTGACTTCCGACGTCGCGAAAATGACATTTTGAAGTCAACATTTTTACGTCAAATATATCAAATCAATTTATCCCCCTACAGTACACGATTGCCTATTTTTAAATCAAGCGAAATCGGCTATACCTTGCAGAACAGCGTTCGATTTCCATCATATTTTGTGTGTAGCAAAACGCTCTCATGATTTTTTGAGTCGGGACACGTGTAGGGGGCTTACAATTTTAGTTCGTCCAATTTGCAGGGCACAAGCCACAATCATGATAAACAGCGTAAATGAATGATATTTTAAATATACATTTTAATTTAATACATCAATATCATTATAAAATAATGATTGATGGATAATAAGCCTTATCGCCAAGACGCCAATCTATAAAAATCCATTGATTATCTTTTTCTGATTGATGCATTGTGGGATCCAGAATGGGGCAGATATTGCACTTTGCATCCCGCAATGGATCGATTCGGGATAAACCTTATAGCCTACATGGCCTACTTGGTACTAGGCCTAATTCAAATTTACACATTTAATTATTATTATTATTTATTAATCAGTTCTATTATATTCATGATTTAGTGATTTAGTTCCTTGATCATTTTGACCAATTCCCACGAGACACATTGTATAGCCTATGCGATTGGTTCGTAACCGCATGGAATCGGGCCTCAAAATAAGAAGAGGGCATGCAATTTAAATCGATTTGAAAGGGGCACCAAGCAAGGCATTGTACTTTTGAATAGAGTGAAACTAGCCAGAAATTGAGGACAACTAGGCATTGAGTCGATGCCTTAGATTAATTTGAGCCATGTACGAGATGCAGTGCGTCACTCATTGCAGTTTACAGTACACCGAACAGAGTATTGCATGTGTAGAAATGATTGTACTGATTAAAATGGGTCTTTGATTTGAAGGATATCAATATTTAATAATGGGTAGGCCTAAACCTCTTTCATTCCAAAGAATGTTTCCAATAAAACTTCTGTCCATGTTTTTTTTTCAGAAAACTTTTCGTCGGTGGACTTAGTCAAGATACAACCAAAGAAAGTCTAGAATCATATTTTATGGGATTTGGAGAACTTGAGGATTGTACAGTCAAGTTCGATAATGAAACACAAAGGTCAAAATGCTTTGGCTTTGTCACATTTGCTAATGAACAGGCTGTAACTGAGGTAAGTCTTTTAGAAAATCAAAGAACATTTCTGAATTGCATTAATAAAAAATAAAAAATTGGGTTTTCATAAACTTATAAAGTAGCTGGTAATATTGTGATGTTTAAAATGCCATGCGCATAGGAAATGGTGTTAGATTTTTTAACTTCTCAGTAGGTCTGGCGCCAATCACAACCTGCACAACCTTAATTAAAATCAATCAACTAATATTGTGCTGCTGTTAAGGTTACGCATCAGTTGCTTAGGAGGAGGACTTGTGCCAGTGTGGGAACTGAGTTAATGAGATGTAAATCTTTGCACCCTTTTTAACGTCTCAAAAAATATGTTGGCAACTATAGTAGGATTTATAATTAAACAAACATATTTAGGCAGCATATTGCATACATTGCATGAGGTGTGCACAACAATAATTTTTTGGGCTCGATCATCTTTGCGCTGCATGCATGTTCGTTCAATTATTAGTTAGGACTAGTCAGATTTTATAATTGAACAAACACATTGATATAGCGTTTTGCGTGCACAATCATGACTGGAACACGCACATTTACTCCGTACACAGATAGCTACTATTTGTTAGCTAGTCTATTTTCAAATCCAAAAGTACTTTACACCGAACAAGTTTAAATCAACTGCCCAGGCCCAGGGAGCCATAAACCTCTCTATTGGCTCCACAAGATTTTCAGTCTTTCGGAGGATAGATTCTTGCCGAATTTTGTACCCTGTTGTATAGTGTTGTTTATTGTATTGATCATGACCAGGCCTGATCATGACTCATGAAAATCATTCTTATGTTCAGGTGTTAAATATGGGAAGCCATGAAATCGACGGCAAAAGTATAGACCCCAAAAAGGCGACAAAACAGAAGAAGTTTGAACAACCAAGAGCGAAGAAGGTGTTTGTTGGCGGTACTGGTGACATCACAGAACAACAGATGCGCGATCATTTTCAACAGTATGGACAGGTATGTAGACTAGTGCTTGGCATCTTTCTAATGCAGGCATCAATGTGCATCTTGAACCTACCCTCCTTAAGGTTAGTCAAAGATTAGACGCCTAATCTTTGCCTAGTAATATTTTTGAAGAGGTGAATCTTGAACTAATTTATACATTGGACGGGTGAATCTATGGTGAATCTTCACCTATATTTCAACCTCTCCCACATATTACTATTGAACGAACATGGTTCACTAAGGTGAATCTTCACCCTACAAATTGCAGGATAGACCTAATCTTGACCTAATTTATCCTGAAGGAAGGTGAATACAGGTGAAAGCTTGAGGAGGGTAAGTTCAAGCTGCACATTGATCCCTGCATAAACAACAGTGACTAACTATTATTTCAATCAGTTCCAAATTGGCGATAAATATAGACTAGATCTATCCGCGCGCAAAAGTAATCAAATTCCATGCGTATTAAGCGTGATTTTGTTATACGCAAACAATGACACTGCGATGTTTTGCTTGCGATGCTCTTTTGAATTAAATCCCTGCTATAATTCACTATGAATATTTGCCCTGTAATTTCCATTTTTTTTCACAATTGGTGCTGGTGGGAATCAAATATTTAATTTGATCCGTTTTAAGCAGACACCATGAGGCTTGCAAAGGGATTATGGCGACTGTTGAATCCAACATGCATTCATGGAAGTGATGGGATAAAGATCATAAAGCGTCAGCAGTTGTGAATGAAATAAGGCGCTTCTTCGCTTCGGATACCCTTCAAAATCAGTGAGGACAGAGGACCCTCAACTTTTCTTTGCCATGAGGACCCCCACGGATTTAAGCTAATGCTATTATTGATTGTTTGTTATACCATCGGAAATCGATCTGGACCCCGAGATTTTAAGAGGCAAAGGGTCACCAACTGATTTTATTTCTTATTTCGATGCCTGCAAGGAATTGAATTGAAAGCACTGTTTATTAACTTTATCAATGATATCTTTGTTGTTCACAGATTGAAGAGATAGTATTCCCAGTTGTACCAGATACGCAGGAAAGGCGTGGTTTTGCATTTGTAGAATTTATTAAAGAAGAGTCTGTAGTCAGTGCAGTGAGCCAAGAAGAACAATATGTAGACAATTTTGTGAGTACATGTTAAGTTATTCTTTTAAGGTTTCCAAGCAACTCCTTTTAAAAGCTTTTCATATGAAAAACTCAACTATAGTACTGATGTTAAGCACTGCCTGTGTGAAAATGTCCTCAAAAAGGTATCTATCTGACTAGCTTAAAACAATTAACATTTTTAGACAAATTCCAACTTGTTAATGGATTTTTTATTTTATTTTTTAAACTGAATGTAAATTGCAGATAGTATTGCTTGCTTGCCATGGAATTTACTGTCAATATATGAGTTCCAGTCATTCCAAATCACGATCTTTAGACATGATAGATAACTACTAATTTGATCAGGTTTAAAAATGTGGGACATGTATTAACCTTCTTCGAGAGTCAATCTTTCTTAATTCCACAATGAAAACCTGTGGCATCTATCATGTATGCTCTTCTAATTCTGATCTCATTGACCAATTTTTCATTGTTTAGAAACTTCAAGTAAAAACCGCAACGCCGAGGAATCGTGACGGTCGTGGTGGAGGACGTAAGTACCTTTGATTGTTGATATTAATGGTTGGTGAAGATAAACAGTCAGTCCCGGTACTTACAGCCGGAATGTTTTATCAATGGATAGACACAGACACGCTAAAGTGATGACAAAGTGAAAAGGGCCTACTCATATTCTCCCATCTCAATCTCATCAGATTCAGCAGGCTCTTCTAATTATCTACTTGCAAGTTTAGTTTAGGCCTTATAAATTGACCCTCACTTCAGGAATCGAGAATGATATGAAAGCTTCATTTTTTGTGCCTTTCAAATTCTTATACCTTAATTGTGTTTATGTGCATATTATTTTAGAGATCAAAATTTACACTTGCCAGTTTTTTAAAAAGCAGGACCCGTTTTCCTAAACATTGCTCAAAGTGTCTCTCGGAAATAGTGTTATGAACATCATTACTCTTGGAGTAGCATATTTTCCAGTTAAGGCCCACAGTAACAGTGCGCATTTATTACTGTATTTGCAGTAACGTTCATTTTTACATTACCTTTTGCTGTACCGTTTCAAGGTTGCATTGTATTCATCGGATTTATCGTGACCCAGCACTACGCACAACAGGAAGGATAAATCGAAAATGTGACCTAATGTAACGCGCCTTCAATGTTGGAAACAATAATTGATACCGGTGCCGTAACTGAAGCAATGTTGCGGCTAAGTACCGGGACTGGTTGATAAAGTTAACAGTTTTGTTATATTCTCCGCTATTTTTACATTGAATGTTATTTACTATTTACATCTATTTTATTTATTCTATGACATAGATTATGTAATACACTGAATTTGTTTATAGACCTTGAAGGTTTTATTGAGAGGTATTAAGAAAATCATCATTTGATATTAATTGGCAAGATTTAAAAAACCTGCATGGATAATTTTTTCCAAATGGTCAATTTTCTTAAAAAGTTAGGAAAAACACCAGGAAGTCAGATTTTGTATGATGCCATCAAGAAGAAAAAATTGTTGGTAAAAACACCAGGAAGTAGATTTTGTATGATGCCATCAAGAACTTTCATGCTTTTACCAAAAATTAGGAATATGCTTAAGACCTCAAAGTAAATCCATTAATGGTATTAGAAGATGTTCTGTTTACTGACACATGATTGCAAGGCTTTACAGAAAATCCCCTTCAATGTTTTGTTAATGGAACTGGCATTTATTTGTAATTTGAGAATTGAAAAAGCTTTCCAAGTGAATTCGAATTGTTTTGAAAAATATAAATTTTGATAAATTGACAATCAATGCCAAAATCAAGTCCTCACAAAAAATGGTTGGGCTAGATCAAAATTTTGTCTTCAAATTTTATGGGTTTTTTCACATTGATTCACACTAGGTTGTTATACCATGCTACATATTGGGCAGGTTGGGTCATGGAAATTTAAATCTCACTTCCAAATATTATTGATCTAGTGAGTCCAAAAAAGTCCAAATATTAAGATTGATTTTGAACTCCCTCTCGCGTATCGGTTTCTGTAATGCCAAGAATAATGAGATTAATGTGTATTCAAGTATTGGTTGGTGAAGAATGTTTTCTAAGTTACAGTTCATACAAGTGATTCAGAAGGCTTGATACCAAAGAGGATCAATTATACTTAATCGCTGACTGTGCCATATGCTTACTACGCCTGTTGTCTTTCAGAGTGGGAATGTGTTCCCGAATGCATTGTTCCCGCAACGGTCGTCAACTTTGCCGAAGCGGCTTGATAGTGGGAGCATAGCCTCAACTTGAAAAGCTTACCCTGCTGCAACACAACACTCCGCACCGCCGCTGAGGGCTTCCTACCAACGGATTGCACCTGCGTCGCGGGAGTAAACTCAGGTCTGGTTTTGGCTGGATTAAAACAATGATGCATTAAAGTTGTCATTATAAAAGGCCATGGCTGACTGAATAAAGTCATAAATGAACAGTTCTATTATTATTGAGTTGATTACTACTTTTCTTTTAATCCAAACAGTTTTGTAAAGGAGTTAAGTTTGCAGAATACAACTCAACATCATCAGATACATTTTTTATTACATATTGGTTCACTTTTTCCACAAGAGATTGTTTTCATTATATAGCATGCACTTACTCCACTTTTCTTTAAGGCCAGGCTTACAGTACAAGTTCAGTAAGAGGAACGATACAGTGTGACTACAATTTCATCAATTATGCAATATCATGCTTGTAAAATTTACAATTAAGTGACAGGTTTATCTAAAGACAGCAGGCTCTGTGTTACAGAGTGCAAGAAAAACTTGCAAAAACATTTCCAGTGATTGAAATTGCTAGCTTTGCAACCATACTCAATTATACAGATAAAAGAACTAGTTTTTTGATAAAAAACAAAGAATGAGAAAAACAGTTTCTTTGATCCTAAACAGGGTCCTACTTGGATCTAAATAAAATCTAGAGGTCAATTAGGGATATCAAAAATATCATAAGTGCATTTATGACTGGTTTTGCTGTGAAAAATGCAATTTATTCAGCAATTTGAATATATCTAATAATTAAACACTCAGACCAGCCAAGAGCACTGAAGAGAAAACCTGGCAGACTTTGCAAGAGTCTTAATTTTAATTCTTGAAATTATGTTGAAATACTTCACCAAATGTCATGAAAAACATGTCATAGGAAAATTTATTTAAAAAGTACACTTGTCAATATTCCTATTGGTAAAATTCTGTCTTTAGGTTTACTTCACAAGGTATTTTCTCAGTACAAAGTAACTGCATAATGGCAGTATAGGACAATGTAATCCTAAATAAGCCCATATGCATTTCTCTTTTCTTTTAATATTTGCATAACTACTAGTGTTCTGATCTCTACAAATGGTATTTCAAGAATTCAAATTGTTGCTACATGGAAACCAATGATTAATGTGCTTCGTTTATCCAACAATTTTTATCATTATGTTACTACTTTGTACTTTTGAGTGCCCAAGATATTAAAGTAAGACTTATGCAAATGTGTGTTAAAATATTGACAATATCCGCATTCTAAACATCAGGACTGATTTCCTGTGTAATATTTCAGTACAGTTATTTTTACAGAAAAATGGAAGAAAGTATTCAGAATGATGCATGCAAATTACAATGAAAGTATGGACATGCATCTATTGAATTTGAAGGATTTCAATCCTCCAAAAAAACTTCAGGAAGGTCAGCAAAATCTTGATTGATGGTGTTACTTCAACAGAGCCATACTTTCATTGAGTAACGTAGTTGGAGATCCCTATTAAATTATATATCCTGGCATTTTATCATAGGCGGAGGTGGACGTGGTGGTGGTGGATTCGGAGGTGGACGTGGTGGTGGTGGATACGGAGGTGGACGTGGTGGTGGTGGATACGGAGGTGGACGTGGTGGCGGTGGATACGGAGGCCGCAGTGGTGGATATGATAATGAAGGTGGTGGATATGGTAGCCAAGGAGGTTATGGTGGTGGAAGTGATTACAGCAGCGGCGGCGGTGGATATGGTGGTGGTGGTTACAGTGATACTAGCAGTGGTGGATACGGAGGTAGCAGTGGTGGATATGGAGGCGGTGGATACGGTGGTAGCAGTGGTGGATATGGAGGCGGTGGAGACTACAGTAAGTCAATCTAGTCTGCAAAAATCTTCTTTGAATAATGAATTTCTTGAATGATTCTAAAAAAGCAACACAGCATCTTTGCAGTGATGCTGTCCATTAAAAGTCTATTTGATTAACTGATATAAATTGATATAAGTGATATTTGCTGGCTATTAACCCCCACCCCAGTTTTCACGAAATAGCCTCCTGAGAAAATGTTGGCCTAAACCTAAAGTAAAATGTGCTTGTAGCCCAAAAAGTATTTTACCACTGGTTGAAATGACTCAACTTTTGCATTAATGCATGCAGACATGAATGAAGCCAATTCTCTGGGTATTGGACACCACAACGACCCGAGAGACTGTTTGCCTATTTATGTTAACTCATTATTGAATTCAAACATAGAGATCATATAAAAAAGTGCCAAGTTTTGTCCACTTTTGGTTAATCAATTTGTTGAATATGACCCCATTTTATTCTTTCATCACTTCACAGGTTCAGGTGGCTACAAGTCTGGTGGTGGTGGAGGTTATGGCAAGTCACCAAGAGGTGGTGGTGGTGGAGGACGAGGAGGTGGTGGTGGCGGCGGCGGCGGTGGTGGTGGATATCACCCGTATAGAAAATAAGCAACCACTACATAACTTAACTTGTAAGTATTCAGTCATGTAGTTTAAGAAATGAAATAATTGTTTATTTGGAATTAATGTAAACAACTTGTTGTCTTCTATTCTAATCCAAAAGCTCAAGAAGAAGTGTAGGGAAATTAACTCCTAATATATCAATGGAGTGGAGTGAAGAAGAAATATTTGCACATCGATCTACCTTACTTGTTTATGTGATATACAATGATTATGGATTGGTTTCACCAAATCTCTTAAGCTTCTTGGATTCAAAAATGTTTAAGAATACAGAATAGGATTGAACTGAAGGGCCCTATACCTGTATACATAATAAAATAGCTGTTTCCCATCCGACTCCTTAGCCCATTTGGTAAAAAGCGCTGGTCTATACTGTACATAATAAAATAGCTGGTCTATAAACCCAACTGATATGTTCGTATTGGTTTGAGTGAACCGTATAAGTCAAAACACGCTGTGCCGCAAACAATCCAATCCAATAAATTCCAGACGACGCTGGTCACGATTTGCCATTTTGTATTGGTGCGAGTGGATCAGAGTCATTGCCTATATTATATAATATGATATTCTGGCCTTGTGGTATACTTTTGTCATTACTGGTGAAATATTGAACATTTAATAAGTTGTCACACACAAGGTGAATACGAAAAATTGTGCACTTTTGAAACAGCCCTTTGACCTTCACTTGTGCAGTGGACAGTGAAATTGTTGTTTGTATTAAGTGTATTTAATCTAGTTCATCTTCCGGCCACGGCGGGATGAGATCGTTCAATCCAGTGTTGCCGATGTGTTATCAGGGCTCTTAACACTATTGAAATTGTGTGGTCGCCTAAGAGCACTTCAGTTAATCAAGAAATCTAATATAACTTTTCTCTTCATAAATTTTGTCTTCCTACAGATTCACCGGTTCTATAGACTGCTTTCCAAATTATCCAAGTGTCATCAAGCGCCTCTTTGCAACACAACCTTTCAGCAATTCATTGTGATAGATGACCTGTTTAGAAAGCTTCTTCCTCAGGAAATGATCTTATTGATGTCTGAATGACCGTGTATGGTATTGATTCCAGATGGGGAAAAAACAACTTTCTTTGTACCTGAAGTAGATGTGGATAAATGTGACTATTTTTAGTATTTTATTGATATGATAACCCCACCATGAGTGGAGGGGATGGATGATCCTGCTTGGGAGAGATTGGAACATTGGTGCTTAGGAAAGGGGTTCATCCTCGACCATTTTAAAAGTATTGATTGCAGACAATGATTGCCCATTCCACCTCATTTTTGTTGTTCGATCTTGGTGTAAGGCAGCAATTATCCTAATTGGAAATTTATTAATATTAGGATTTTATGTTGTATGGATTCTTTACACTTTGGTCATGAAACTCTTCACCAGGGCTATATCATCACATAGCTTTCTTATTTGCAAATTCCTCCCCACAAGACAAGCTTTTTATACTGGACAGGGATGGGGGTGGGTGTTTAACATTGAGCTCAAGTGACTGATGGAAACTTCTATATTTTTGCGTAACTTCATTTGAATGTGAAAGATGGCAAGGTTAGCAGGGATTAAGGAATGACCAATAATGTACTTGAGTATTGTGAAGTAGATAATTTTGTAATCATTGTAAAGCAGTCTTCTTGAAGATTGTGACTCTACTTTCATGTAAGCATCACATATAAGCCTAACATGAGAACCTCTATTATGGGGATTGTACAGATTTTTTCTTCTGTCAGGCTTATTTGTGATTGATTGCATGAAAGTGTCACACCATTTGTTTTGTGTATGTTGGTCTGACCAACGTTATTGTTTTTGATGATATTTGTCACTCGTATTATATTGGAACGTATGATTGTTTAGACATTGTTTAATATTGGCACATTATTTGTGCCTTTTAAAATTGTTGAAGCAAATATTTGGCATAAAGTTCTTTTCAGTCCATAATGATTAAAATGAGGAGCTATGGAAAGTTTGTTCGAACTCCCCAGTTTATTCATTTATGTACAGAAATATGGATAGCCAGGAGTGTCGGAATGATTATGAAGGAAATAAAAGATAATGTTAAATGTTAATCATTTTGCATGGTGTTTTCTTTGGGATGTTGCCCCAGGACTCAGTATAAATTATGACATGTTACTTTTAATCGATGAACACCCTACAGCCTTCAACATGTAGGGGGGGGGGGGGGGGGGGGGCAGTCAAACATAATGTTGTACACATGAGTGACCAAAAAACGCGTAAAAAGGGGTGTTTTTTCAGTGTTGGACGCGTCACGCGAGTGACGCGTTAAGGGTATCAAAAACGATGAATTTCAAAGAGAAAGGGTGGCTTAAATCACGGCTTAAAATACAGGTCGAACGTGTTTAGGGTAACTTATTTTGTTCCCCGTTAAATAGTCAAAACTTGTTTAGGGGTCATATTCTGGCAAGAACTTGTTTAGGGGTCAAAATTTGCAAGGAAAGCGCGCTAAAAACTTGTTTAGGGGGTTATTTTGCTTGCATGGTAAAACTTGTTTAGGGGGTGTCTGGAAAAATTTTGGTCACACATGTGTACACCTTTATGTTTGACTGCCCCCCCTCCCGGGACTAAATTAGGTTAAATTATACAACAATGACAATTCTAGCGAAAAGAAACAACTTTGTGCAAGCCTGGATGGGCTGCTCATGGAAAGTTGCCCTACTAACACCGTGTTTACTTTTCTCAGAATAGTCGCATTTCCCCAAAATTATGTTTTCAGAAAATGAGACTTCAAGATCGTATACAATTAACAAATAAGTTACAAAAAACCGTCTCCAGTGCCTTTTATTAAAAGTTTATTTTAAATGTCTTTTAAGAAAGACTTCTCTCTAATACTAATAGCTGCTCTCCATCGGAAAAATTGGGGTACTGCGACTGTTTTGGTAAAGGAAACATGATATTGGATAAGGGAAAACTTCTACGGGTAGCCAATCGTTTATGTTTCAATTTCTCACTCTTATATTGCTCCATACAGTTGCGTAGCCAGGATTTTTTCCAGGGAGGGGAGGGCAAGAATCAATTTTCGTAAAAGGGTGCCCCAATTTTTTTTTGCAGTCAGCTCAGGGGGGGGGGGGGGGGGGGGGGGGGCGGTATTAAGGGCATATTCACCAAAAACCGGGCGAAATATGGTCCTTTATTAAATGGTTATAACGCATGTACGCACCACATTCGTAGAGTGGGGCCAAAAAGCAATGTTTTACCCCTCGATATTACTTGCGTTTCACGTTTAATACTATATAAAACCAAGGCCCTATTGCATGAAAGTTGAGATTAATCTCAAGTGAACTTGGGACTAGAGTGATTCTGAACTTTTGATCCAGGTTATATAAGAAGAATATTTAAGAATTGTTCTGGTGTTTTTTGATCCAGGTTATAAATTATAAGAAGAATATTTAAGACTATTATTGTTCCGGTGTTGAGCTTTATGAACATGATGAAGGAGGGTCAAACTTATAACAGTCGGACCCAGTGTCTATAGCATGAATATGATATAGCCTATTCTAACCTCGCAAATTTACAAACTACAATCTTACAAACTTCTCAGGCCTTCTGTTTCTTTGCTATTAAACAACAATATTCTTTAAATCTCATTTCAATCAATAACACTGCCTAAAAGCATGGCATGTTAGGATTAAGGCCAAACTAGGGGGTGGGGGGGGGGGGGGGGGGGTACCGCGCCATTTTGTCCCGAAGCAATGGTTATGACGTCATATTTTTGTCGATTTTCAGAACTCTTGTATTGGATTTACGTGCAAAAAATATGCCCTTGGCATCATACTTTCCCAGGTGTGCAGTTCATTTTAAATTTCAGATGTTCTAAAATGGATGGTTTTCTAAACAATTCGAGAAAGAAAATCGAACTGCACACCTCTGAATTGCCAAAAAAAATCTTTAAACAAGTCCACTTTTTGTGCCTTTGAACAGAGTGTCTGTCGGGAATCAGAGGGTGATTTAAGGAAGCCCCAACATGCAGTACGATATGATAAATGAAGGAATTGACATCAAAATCGCTCCTTTAATTGCCTATTCTTTTGCATGTAAAAGACACCCGATAGCCACTTTTCAAGTGCTTCATTCTCTGCGAAAAATCAGTCGATAAGGATTTTGAAAGCAGATTCCAAAAGATTAGAACGTTCTCTAACATATGAGTGTCATATTTCTCTTATCGACTAATTAATTACTTAGAAACAAGGCATGGTTCCTTCCTAGAAAACTTCTGAAACCATCGAGCTGTTAACTTGGTTAAACATTGTTAAACGCCGGTCACCGACACATTCCGATGATTACCATAATTTATGCAAAAGGGCCCGTTTTCGCTACGTACATTAGTATACGACTTTCCTATCCCAAAGTTAATAGTATCCCTGCTTCTACACCATACCGCTACCAATGTTTTTGGACCGTATAAATGACGGCCTTTCTTGTGTTCGAAAATGTCAACGTGTTTTACCTTTCTTTCAAAAATAAGGAGTATCATCACATTACAAACACATTTTGTGCGAGAGAAACACACAAATTTGGCAAAAATGGCACAATAAAAATCCGTTCGTTATAAATAAAATAAATATGACTAAATAATAAAACTATCACAATTATAGACATCGGTCTCTGTGGCGTGCGTACGTTGGACGTGTCGTTGGCAATCGGCAATCACGGGTTCGAGACCCGGAAATTGCTTGTTATCCTTTTATTTTTCTATCTTTTAAACTTGATGGTAGATTAATGTAACATCATTGTTATGTCAATTTTTATAAATTATAAAGACCGCCCATGCGTTTATAGTTGTCTTTTTTATTTATTTATCTATCATTTTACTCTTGATTTATTTAACTTTGTATCTAAACAATTAAAATGCGAAACAATTATATTATTGCTCGATAAATAAGTGATTTAAATTGAGTTCAGTTTGATACTGATAGCAAAACTTGTTGTAAAATCATTTTACTAATGTGTCCAGCAATTTCTCCTTTGCACACTTTGTTTATACATTCAGAGAAGTCACTTTAGCTTGTTATAGCTAGGCTAATAATATACAATTGTAAGCAAGTTTGCGACCTTTTCAACTGTACGTATCACGTGACAAACTGACAACCACGATCGTTTTCGCAAAATGGCGCGATACCCCAACCCCCCCTAAAGGCCAAACTAAGAAATTGTCTGTCTCAGAAGCCCGCCCGCAGTGGTATGTGAAATTAGCTACGGCGCGTAGATCTACGCGCTGAGGCCTAAAAATAAAAGGTTTTTTGGATTTTTTGTTTTGTTTTTTTGTGTGGATTTTTAAAAAAAGGTCTCTGTAAGCTTAGATAAGCAAAAAAACAACCTCGTATAGCCTTTTTTCTAAAAAAAAATATATAAAAAAATCGCACACTTGAGCACTTAGCTTTTTTTGCCAAATGTTTCTGAGACAGACCTTCTTCTTTGCCTAAGTAGTCTGCAATGGGACATATTACACCCATAAAAATATGTATGTTCCCCCCTAGCATATACTAGAATATTTCCAAAAATATTTGTTGGATTTAAATAATTTATAGCTAGAAAGATGCACCTAATTGTTAGGCACATTTTTATACCAAATTTGTTGGCCTTGAGACAATGCAACGATAAGAAATTGTGCCATTTATCAATTTTTATACAGAAAAAAAAGTGGCACTAAATCTCACTGGCTATGACTGGTTTTGTCCATAAAATTAACAAACATTTTAGACAATAAATGCTACCGGGTCTTGGTGCACAAGATTATGATCTCCTTTATTGATTTTCGTAAAATGATGCCACACATAATTGTTTGGTAGTCCCATGTCTGTGCACGAAAATCCACCAAGAAAATGTCTGTTAATTTATGGAAAAACCAGCCATAGCCAGAAAGATAAACTGTCGGATAATCCGACAGCTTATTATTTTCACTCTAAAATCATGATTTTGAAGTAATTAAGAATCGTATCGCCCTGTAACTTGGAATGTATGTACGATTTATGATCAGAAATGTAAATCTGCAAGAAAATCTACTCTTTTTTTTTCGATGTTGAGGGTGTTCCCTGGAAAGATCACATAATATACCTTTAAGAAAATGAGGCAATAATGAAAAAGTGTCCCCTATAGGTTTCACTCCACTAAATAACGTCTGGCCCCTACTACCCCCTTTGAGGCAATAGTCCAAAACCGGCCCGTTTCTATGCCGAAACGGGAGACCTATTTTACAGTTTAAAATTAGGGTATTTACTACATGTTATGGCGAAATTAATATAATGTGAATTTTGACAGACACATCAGCGTTCTTCAGGTCCAAAAAAATTGATGCAATGATGATTTTTTAATATTTTAACAGAGACATTTGCGTTCAGGTCATTTCCGGTATCTGACGCCATCACCTAAATCAACAATTGCGTGTGACCAGGAAAACTCAACTCGTACTTTTTGAAAAGGCTCTAGCTCAAAAAAATGCCGGTTACCCCCCATATATGAGTTGTTGAGTTAGTAGTCATGGGTTTCATCTTCAAGTTGAAACCAAATTTCAAGATACCAGTTTCTTATAACGTCGAGAAATATCCATTTTAAAATTATGCATTTCACGTGTAAACCTATAGATGTATTTGGTGGTGTCCAACCTTGTAGTGACTTTGGATGAAAATGAGTCTTATGACTCGTGTTAAAAAAAACACCACCAATCTTAACGGAATAACTTGAATTTTCGTTGGAAACCACTTTGGTGTCTCTAAACCAATGGCGTAGCTAAGACTGAGCTAGGGAGGGGGGGGGGGG
The DNA here is from genome assembly GCA_035610835.1 of Ophiura sarsii. Taxonomy (NCBI): domain Eukaryota; kingdom Metazoa; phylum Echinodermata; class Ophiuroidea; order Amphilepidida; family Ophiuridae; genus Ophiura; species Ophiura sarsii. Next base: position 50,628,952 of record CM069442.1, on the reverse strand, counting down.
GGGGAGGGTCGGGCTGACAGAAAAACCTTAAGCGCCCTAATGTGCCCCGCCCCATGCCCTATTGTGCCCCCGGCGGCCCCGCCCCATTCACCGGATATAATGTGTATAGGCATTATGACAACTTTCCTAGCTACGCCACTTTTGCCCTAAACTTGGATGAACAGGGTTTATCAAAACTTGAAACCCAAATTATCAATTAAATTGCTATTCATTTCATAATGCTTTCAATGTCAGGGTGTGTCAGAGCGTGTGTGGTCTAGTGGATAAGTCGCCGGTCTCACGATGCAAAGGTTGTGAGTTCGAGCCCCGCTAGGTCCAACATGTTTGTATCCTTGGGCAAGGTACTTAGTCTCAATTGCCTCGTCGACCTAAGCGAGATTGGGGAGCTGTCAAAAAGGGTGATATTACAATCTACGTGCTGATATTGATGTGCGCCTAGCCGGCAGCCTACGATAGATGAAAGCGAAATGAATTGTGACGATTTCCTAACGACAGTGTAATAATATATATAGGCTACAGCGCCATGAGCGTCGCTTGCAAGGGCGTCCCCAGAGGGGGGGGTGTGGGGGGTGTCACACCCCACCCCCCCCATTCATCAAATCTGTCGGCAAAATAATGGGGCTGTGGGCAAAAAAAAGGAAGGAGGAAGAAAAGGGAGGAAGAAAAGGGAGAAAGAAAGAAAGGGAAGAGAAAGGAAAAGGGAAAGAAAAAAGAAAGAAGGGAGAAAAAAAGAAGGGAAGAAAGAAAGAAAGGAAAAGGAAAGAGGAAAGAAAGAAGAAAGGAAGAAAGGAAAGAGGAAAGAAAGAAAGGAAAAGGGAAAGAAGGGGAGAAAGCCCTATAACAGATATCGTATGCGCAAATGATAATGTATATATGATATATGTTATGTTAACACAAATCAAAAATGAACAAAGGCAATGTAGGCATATAAATTTGTAGGCACTGTGTGAACGAGCCCATTTGTATGAGATTTTATGTCGGCGCACGCACATGAACAGCCTATAGGCCCAAATAGTGTTTTGCTTATTGTCAAGACACCTAGCAAAAAATTGTGTCGGATTAGTATAGGCTAGGCCTAACGGGCAATGTGTGGGACCTGTATTGCTCTTTAATTATACTAACTAACTAGGCCTTTATCATTGTCGTTGTCAATGCAAACCCAAGTCAGTAATGTCGCCAATGGCCAATCATGTTGGCACATAGGTTACGAGATATTAAATAATTCACCTATACTTATGATGTAGGCCATTGCTCTCATTGTACTGATTGTAGACTCTGCAAGCCCACTATCAGTCTATCGCAAAAGTAAGTCCAACTCCAACGATTAGGTAGGTGTCAATGCAATGTAAGAGCTTAGACTCTGTCTTAACTTCGACTTGAACAATGCAAATTATCATTATAATTAAGACAATAAGCACAACTGTCGTTATTTGCGCGAGACCAGAATTTGTGTGTGTGCACCAGGGGCACAATCGATATCTCACGCAGTGGCGTAACCAGCGGGGGCGGGGCGGGGGGGGGGGGGGGGGGGGGGGGGAAGCCCCCACTTGGAACCCTTGCCCCCCGCTTTCCCCCCCAAATGAATTTTTTTTCTCCAATATTCTATGGTACAAGCTTGTTTAGAGCCGAAATGTAGCTCAATCGTGCAAAAAGTAGGTGTAAAGTCGAAATTTTTCGCGCGCTACGCGCGCATTTCTTGATACTGTAATGGGGCCCACCCATTAGGAGCCTCCCATTTTAAGTTAGTGTCTTGCCCCCCCCCAATGAAAAAAGTCTAGTTACGCCACTTATCTCACGTAATGATATAGGTCTATATGTCGAGTTTTCCATGACCATTTTAGTTTAAAAATGAACATCTTTGTGCAATTCGCGCGCATTCTTTCTACAGGTATCAACATTATGATGGTCTCGAACCAAACCAAATATTATATGTGGGACGTTAAAAACGTTATACTGGACCCTTTAAGTGTCACAAATGCAAAATTTTGCGCGCTTCGCGCATATTAGTTTCAATGTTTCAATATTTAACCTTAATTTATAGTATCAGAAGGCTTCAACCAGTTTTAATTCAAAAACTGAAAGATTGGGCGCGCTCTGCGCGCATATTTTCTACAGGCTTTAATATTATAATGGCCCTTAAACCATACGATTTGGATTTGGACTTGATATATATGTAACTATGCAATATCAAACCGTCAAAAACGGCATACTTGACCATTTAAGTGTTAGAAATGCCAATTTTTGCGCGCTTCGCGCGTATTAGTATCAATGTTTCATTATTTAAGCTTTAACAAGACAGTTTTCCATGACCATTTTAGTTCAAAAACTGAAAAATTTTTGTGTCCCCCCCCCCCCCAATGTGTCTGAAAACGGATTGACGCCTCTGACCATACAGTCCATTTTAAAATATGCGTGTATGAATTCCGGCGAGCGAAGCGAGCAAAATTTTTTTTAGTGTCGGCACAAATGGCTTTGTCGGCAATTGATGACCTTTACACCCCCCCCCAATGAAAAGGGTCTGGGGACGCCCTTGGTCGCTTGCGGCGGATACCGGCGCTATATAAATATCCACTATTATTAACACCCAGTTCACATCCCACTTTATCTAAAGTCTGCCGGTTACTTTAATTGCTGATTCAATTAGGTTCACTTTCCTTTATTTTGATACACCCTATATACAATTGAAATATTTTATTCGAATTACTGGTCATTGGTCCTATTCAAGTGCATCGTCAAGTAGGATGGCAGTTATGCTTTCGGAGTAGGGTAAACTGGGGTAAGTGGGACACTGCCTATACTATTTGTCCATGCACTATAATCTGCCGCGATGCGTGGCGAGTGTCCCACTTGCTTATTGCTTGCTAACTCGGGTGGTCCCCGATCTACGATGGTTTTCCACACTTCGGTTATCATTGCTGTCTATATGCCGGGTCTATATGCTATAGATGTCCAATCTAGTATAGGCTATATTATGCTTGAGTAACTCAATGTCACCCGGAGCCTATATTAACTCTAGGTGTCAAGTTAAGAATTTACACCCAATATCACGCTTCAAAGGTCAAAAATCCTCAATTTATAGTCCATATTTTGAATTAAAATGCTCATAACTATTTAATTAACCCACACAAATCATCCGTTCAAACTGAATATTAAGCAACAAGTAGTCTATTAATTCCCTTTACAAAAACATAATTATGCAAAAATAGGAAGGCACTTCCACACACACAAATATAAGTGATACTATCGTCAAAATTGAGTAGCCCCGAAAAATCGCCCCAAAAATTGAAGGTTTTTTGATGGTAGCTTCGTAACCCAATGACCAAATGCTTGCGTTCAAGCGGCTATCAGTAGCTTTGATCGTTCCCGTTGTTTTGGTCATCAATAGCCCTCTATCGGTGAAAAGCTTGGCACTTCCTTTTCTCGCCCAATATTGTGCGCATACCCAGCGAGGCAACAATTTTCCCTATACCTGTACACAGTAACTATCACACACACACGCCTGACTGCACAAACGCTGCACAGTGCATGCAGGGTTTCTAGCGAATGAATGAATTAAATTGGACAATTAACTTGACACTTTTGTACACACTAGATTTTCTTTTGCCAGTCTTGGGGACTGGGCACCAGATTGGACACCGGCCCTACTTGCTCTTCTGAAACAATGTGGCCCAGGGGCGGACTGGGACCTCTGAAAGCGGCCGTGGCAAAATTATTAAAGCGGCCCTTTTTGACCATGTCCCGGTAGTAAATTTTCGTAAAAGGTTGCCCCAATTTTTTCCCCAGTCAGTCACCTCGTGAATTTCACGTAAGTGGGGTGGGGGGGGGGGGGGGGGGGGGGGGTCAAAAAAATTCGCACGGTCAAAAAAATTTCGCACGGTCACAAAATTTTAGTAACCGGCCCTGAGAAGGTCAAAAAATTTCGCACGGCCAAAAAATTTCGCACGGTAAAATTTTTTTCGCACGGTCACAAAATTTGAGTAACCGGCCCTGAGAGGGTCAACTAATTTCGCACGGCCAAAACATTTCGCACGGCCAACATTTTTTCGCACGGTCACAAAATTTGAGTAACCGGCCCTGAGACGCCCAAAACTTTAGTAACCGGCCCTGAGAGGCCCAAAACCAAGCGGCCCATGTGGCGATCGCCAAAACGCCACCGTGGCCAGTCCGCCCCTGCTGTGGCCAGCAAATCTTCGTCTCTTCTGCAAGTTCTGGCTTATTTTCGGGGACTCACATACACTGGTATTTAAGTTTCCACGAGTGAGTCGAGTAATCTTGATTCTGTAGCATCAATCTCTTTCTAACTTGGTAAAGTAATGGTCCAAGCTTCGTATCCATATAACAGTAAGTAACTCTGACCGTTGAGGTAAACATGTATCCGAAGTTTGAATTTTCGAGAGAGAGTTGACTTCCATATTTTGGTCATTTTGATACATACATATTGATCCAGGCACCAAGATATTAAAATCTTGAACCTCCTCCAACTTGATACCATCATTTGTCCGAGGCTGTATACGGGTCCGTTATGACTTTGGTTATAAACTTTGTCATGCCATTGCCACTAGATGCCCAAATGCTCGGCCGTATTGACATGCATTGCTGTCACAGTAAAACGGTTAATGGACATGAGTGTCTATATTTAGTAGCTACCGGGACTTACATAGTACCCCACCGCTGCCCCGGGGGAGTACTCACGTATTGGCCATACGGGTATGTGCGGCAGCCAAGGACCAGTCACGCCTTTCGGCCGCTCCTTAAGACCCCCTTTTCATCCACTGGCAGTTCCATAAGACCCCCTTTTCATCCATTGGCAGTTCCCTTAGACCCCAAATTCAACCAAAAATCATAAAATGTGTGAAAAGCTTATGAATTTGAGTTATGTAGCCTCAAATTTGGCCTAAATTCAGTTCATAAGGCAAAATTTTGCCTAATTCAGTAAGGCACAATTTTGTATAAGAATTCAGTTCTCCTAAGACCACAATTTCGGCGACCGTTCACGGTTCGGTAAGCCCCTGTTTTCAGACTGCTCAACCGCACACCCCTACCCTCTTCAAATTCAAATCAGGGGTATGCCTCTCAGCTTGCCGATCGGAGTCCACTTTTAAATTAAAATTTAATCAGATAGAATTGGTGGCGCTATGATAAGGCGTGATTGTAGCAGACGATGGTAGACACGAACGGCCGTCAATTTTGAATTTCCATTGCTTTCAATGTAACAATGGATTTTGCCCGGGATTTTGATTATATGACCCCATAAAATTCATCACACGTTGGAACTAAATTATTTCATCCAAAAAACCGCTGGAGTTGGATAACCAACTCCAGTGTCAGTATCATTTTTTGACAGCAAGCTGTGTGTAAATCCAGACGACGCTGGACATAGGCGTATTCACGAGTATTCAGGTTAAAATATGCGAACGAGGTTACCTGATCAAGTGAATGGGACGACCGCTTAACAACGGTTTAAATTCAAAAAATAGCATTTACAATTGGGATGATTAGCCATCCCGAACGGTTTTGGATTGGAAAATTTTTCTTCTAACCTATGATGAATTTTATGGGGTCATATAATCAAAATCCATTGTTACATTGAAACCAACGGAAATTCGTAGCCACCGTCGTCTGTGTAAATCTACCGCGTGAATAGCGCCACCAATTCTATGCCAATAATGACGTCAAACGCGTCATACGCCGGTCACCGACGCATTCCAGACGATTACCATAATGTATTCAAATATGCAAAAGGGACCGTTTTCGCTACGTACGTTAGTATAGGACTTTCCTATCCCAAAATTAATAGTATCCCTGTTCAAATCCCGGACCGCAGCTGCGCGCGGTGCGGTAGAGTGGACATTTCAATTTTACAGGCTGTGGGACGTATAGATGAGGTGACCGTTGTTTACATTTAGGACGCCCTCTGTTGATTTGAGACAAAACACACCGGGCAAGAGTTCCTATAGTTTACATAGGCCAGATCAGGTTTTCTAACTAGATTGTGGTGTCACAGCAAATTGTTATCAAAACTGTCTTTAAACTTGCTTAGGAATGCTATAAGCTATCGCATTTCACACAAAAAATAAAAAATAAATGAGTTTTACAATTCATTAGAAAGAAATTTCATGTTGTCTTCATTAACTTTACTGTATATTCTGCCTGGAGGGAATCAACAGAGGGTGTCCCATTTGTAAATACATGACGTCACCGGTCACACCATCTATAGCACTTGATCAAAGATTATTAAAAATCTTATTACCGATAGTTTATATCAAAGGCAACGGTCTGCACAACGTAACATTATGAGCTCATTAAGCATTAAGTGTCCCACTCCCACTTACCCCAGTTTACCCTATAAACGGCGTTTTTTATCGCGTCCCCATTTGTGAACAAAGCACAAAGGCACAAAGCATGCGGCGTCTTGGTCAGTTATCGTATATCGCCCAACACTGTTTACTATTCAATCAATTACGCATCCAAGATGGCTTCTGAAGACGTCGAAACGAAGTAAGTTACTCTAAAAATAAGACAAACCGAAAGCTATGTAATGGTTTTGTTTGCTAATATATGTGATTTTTATAAACATATTACCATAACAAGGTTAGAGTATAGTTTGGCTTTGCAAAGACTAGAGGTTCTTATGTAATTTAAATGCATCTATAATGCACAAAATGCACACAAAACAAAAACGTGTGGACAAACAATAACATCTCATCTGTCTAGCAAAGCCAAAGCATGTCTAGTACTAGCTCTGTTTCATAGCTCTCATACGTCGTGATACGACTCAGTATGAGAGCTATGAAATGAAACCATATGTTCGTACGTCGGCGATTTTCGTTTCTAGTTTGCCTATTTCTAGAACATTTGAATACACTTACCTGGGTTATACATGTGCTATGTACTGTTATTGCATCCTAGATACTTTTTCAGCTCCATAAATGCTACTCAAAATGAAATATTAATGATATAAAATCGGCCCTAATCACAGCGAAATGAAGATGTCGTCAGCATGATGGAAGTCAATTCGCGGTAGTTTACGATTGGTTCCGAATATTTTCAATTAATCTCGTTCCACGTTTTACTCCTAAATGGGTGTACGCGTGTGTGTAAACATAGTATTACTAGTAAATCACTAGGCGGACAACCAATACTACGAACGCGATCAACTGTTAACAACAGCCTGGTTCCAAATTGTTGGCACCAGGCTGTTGTTAGTGAGATTCCGAAGAACGCACGTGACCTGTTTTCCGAAGATTTCTGATTTCAATTTTAAATGATCTATTACCAAACTATACAATGTTCTAACATATTTGACATTTAAAACCACCTAATACGACAAATTATGTACAATTAGGGTCCTGGTATGCAGTTTTCATTTACGTAAATACTAGACAGGGAATAAATGCGCTGGGCAAACGGAAGCACTCTATTTGATATGAACTCTCCGCACCGACCCTAGATTACATCCCCCAAGTCTTCAATATTACCGTACGGCAGCTAAAGCCATACAAAAATAGAGGGCGACTGAGAGTTACAGTCTATAATCGACCCTATTTCTTTGGCTGATTCCCGGTACACAGGATCCCCTTTAAATTAGTTGTGTGGAGCCCATTGATGCAGGGAACAAGCATAAACGACGGCATTGCAGAAAGGTAATCATGGAAAAAATTATAGTCGTTAAAAAACCTCTAAAATCTCCAGAATTCGTGAGCGTAGAATAACATCGATGGTACCAAAATAATCCGTAAGTATTTTTCTATAAGTAAGGATAACTTAAATTTAACTACCAGTAAATTTATTTTTTGTTTTAAAATAAATACGACGTAGGAAGTCAATGCTTGTTTTTGTAGCTAGTCTAGTACTAGTGTCGTGATTGACCAGGCATTTGACAAATAATAAATAAATAAACCACACACACGTGACATGATTGGTACACATGAGTCATGACCGTGATGGTTTAAGGAATTTCGTTGCTGAAATATGACATAATAATATTTAAAGGCTCCGTATAACCATGATAACATGGTATAGCTATTAGATTACTGATTTAATGATTAATAATAGTCCTCCTTGCTACCAAAATCTATGATTTTGGTACTTACTCAAGACATAGTGTTGTACTCAAGACATAGTCATGATAGTGTTGAAGGGAACCAATTTAATAACCTGACCAGTCTATAGATGGGGTGACAGGTGACGTCACACCGGGCAAAACATGGCTAGTTGCTATTGTTCTTTGCCAGGCAGTTTGCGCGCGCATCATGTTTTGTTTAGGACCTGTGCTTTTAAAACTCGCGCCAAAGCATTATAAAGGGCAATACGGCATAGCGGACAGTGTTGTGGTTATATATGCTGTTCCCTCAAGCGTGTATCGACAGTCCAGTCCAGTCCCTTCGCCCGTTGCGTTTGTTGATAAACATTGGATGTAAACAACGGTCACCTCATCTATTAAAGCAATTGAGTCTAGTCCTGGGAAGGTCAATAACTTCTAGTTCTATTCATCCATTTATTAAGTTTATTGATTCTTTTGTCATGTCTGTCCTGTGCTGGGCATGCATGATAGGTCTAATCGCTACTTATCTTTCTGGCATTTCTGGAGCAATATATAACTTCCATTCATGAACATCAGATGCCTTCAAGATGAGTTGGATGCTGATTATGCAATCTGACACAGATTAGTTTTTTACAAGCATGGACTTATTTTATAGACTGATTAAGTCTGAATAAGTCTGTGTTTCAAGAGATGGTTAGCTTCCACCTTACACACTTGCCTGAGTAAGTACCAAAATCATAGATTTTGGTTGCAAGGACTATAGATACAAGGCGGTAAAGGCAGATGGTCTTCAATATTGTTCTGACAGATCCTCTCGAGCACTTCTCGACTTTAGCAGATTATCCTAATCAAGTACAATAACGATACATTTGATACACTGACGGTGCTTCCATATCGATGTTATCGATGTACATGATGATGATGATGCAGCATGCATGAATGTGTACAGAGGGAGGTGGGTCGGGAGGAGAGAACTTGTTTGGAGGGGGGTCGGGAGGAGAGATTGGCCTCTTGACTCTGCAAGCATGGACGAATATATGAGGAATTCAAATTGTTTACAAATAAATTATTAAAATAAATGATTTTTCATTTTAAAATATGAAATTATTTGATTACTTTAGTAGGCCTAGCCCTACTCTCTCAAGACTCTCTCAAGTGTTGTTTTGTTGCATTTATATATCCAGTTTAATAACACTCCTTTTTGGTTGAAACTGCATGCGTAATCATTCTATTTTCTTAATATAATTATAAAACAATTATAAACTTTATTCCCGACTTATGTCCATAGCTATAGGGAAAAGGTTTGATATGATGAGAGGACCTGCTGCCAATATACACATACCCAAAACAAAGTAATAATATAGTGTATGTTGGTGTACTATTGAGACATTGAACTGTGCTATCCATACACGAGGTTACTACATTTACAATAACCTTCTGAACTTCAAGTACGTGGGTGGTCAAGACACGCTTTTGAACTTGTATTGATAATGATAGGACTACCGATTAAACTTAATCGATTTCAAGGAGGGTTACTTGATAACGTTGATGGGATAATCGTCTGTCATCAATAAAGTCGATCGGTGAGGAACTTGAGCTAGATAATCTTCTGTCATAACAATACTGAGGAGTTGCTAAACAATACTGAAGACCATCTGCCTTTACCGCCTTGTGTATAGATCAGACAATAGTTTTCTTTCAAATTGTCTACCGTAAAACGGGGTGAATAGGGACAAAAATGGGAAAAGTATTTGAAATGTCAATTTTTTTTGTATTTGATGTATACTATTTATTTTCTTTTTTCCAAATGTTTAAAGAGCAATATAATAGTGTTCAGGAAATGGTTCACTTGATGTGAAAGAACAAATGTGGAGCCCAGGGTATCGAAAATAAAGGTGTCCGAAAAAAACAATGTACAAATGGTGTGGTCAAAACTTTCCTTCTAACTGCATAATTTGAGCAAATGAGCTGAAAATGCACCAGGACCTAGCTTTTAAGGTTCTTCAACATACTCTTTGACATTGGTAAGAAACTAATTACAAGTTACCATAACTTAGCTAGGACTAGGAGTGCTATCTTATTATAATTATTGTTACTTCTTCCAATCGACCAATCAGACTTGTAGTTGAAGATGATACTATAATTTTTAAACTATAGTTATATACTAATAGAATAGTCACACACTGTAGGCCTACCCCCTACTGTGTGGATGCGCGTGAGCGGGTCTTGCATTACAAGAACGCAGCCCTTAATAATAATATGATCCCTCATGATTTGTGTGTGCGACTGTAAGTAAAACAATTATTTGATGCAAAGAATGCTATAACTATAGAATAGAAGTTGTAGTACTAATCCAAAATGCAATGCAAGCACTTAGCATTAAACTGCGCTGCAGTTTGAGTTAGTGGATGGGGCTGCCATTTGATTGCAAATATGAAACAGATGCGCACCGTCAAAAAAAGATGCATCTGGCGCCCGTATGTGCGCAAAAACGTTGCATGAAAATTAGACTCTGTATGCCTTGAAGACAAAATCAAACCTAGAAATGCCAAACAACTTCTTGTAACCTGGTAACTTCTCTAAAATAAATCCACATGTTCAAAAGATTGGTAAATAACTGTAAATTTGGAATTCAATCTTTAAATAAATGCTCCGAAAACTCATGAAAATACCACAGTGGGAATAAGATTTACATTACATAATGTTAGGCCTAAACTAGAGAACTATAACAAGTTGTATTAAAAGCTCCCATATTGCTTAGTATTCAATTATAACATTATCCATGTTATCTGCTATATTCGAAACAGGGGTAGAATTTTGGCGCGAATCCGCAAATCGATTCGCGCTGTGATTCTCGCAAAAACAAAAACAAATGTTTACATTTTTTTCTGAGTCAAAAACAGGACCTTAGATGACTCGTATTTGATCCTTAATAACCCACATAATACCCCTTGACCCACACCATTAGGGATAGTAACTCCTAACCTAAGATTTTATACTAAATTATTTAATTCATTCTTATCAACAGTATGATTTTTTCAACACTGTTTTCTATGTAAAAATACAATTTATTTCAAAATCAACAACATCTTTAATTAAACGTCATAGTTGGAGATGCAGGGAAATGAAAGTGCACATTACATACAGCTTGTCTTTCATTGTGACCCAGGAAATAGAATATAGACATCAATCCATGGGAGGGGGGGGGGGGGGGCAGGCACCCGGGTAGAGGAGGCTAGCTAACTGTATCTTGGCAAGTGGCAGGCTAAATGGCTTGATACTTGACTGTCTTTATACCTACCAAGTAAAACAAAGGGGACCACAAAACAGGTCATACTCAGTCTCATTACATTTTTCATTGACTCATCAATTTGGGCAAACATTTTTTGATTCACGCAAAGTTGTTGCGAGAATCAATTAATACGCGGTTTGCGTGAATCAATGATTCATGCAAGTCCTTATCTGCGGGAATCAAATTTAGAAAATTTGATTCCCGCACTTGGAGACAAATTTCTAGGCCTGCGAAACCCCTCCAGGCTGTATAGTGTAGGACTGTCAGTATTCATTACTGTTCTATATTATTGGGAATAGTGCTTCCATGCACACCAACCAATTGATGTACTCCATACTGGTTTGAGTTGGTTCAGTTGGAGGTGTGTGGAACATGATTTGTAATTCTACAGTCCATGGTAATTGTCTCTCAAACGTAATACAAATGCAAACCTAATGCTAAATTTGGTGGATACGTTTGTTAATATTGGTTACCAGAAGCTGTTGCTAAGTAGGCGAGATGCACTGTTCGAGAACCGCCTTGTTTGTATAATTATCAATATCATAGACATTTGTGTTGAAGCGAAGCACATTATCACAGTGTTCAAAGCAGAATAAGCAGATTATTTAAAATTATGAAATGAAAAATTGCACTTTCTTACAAAAAACATGTGATTCCTTGAAATCTAAAAAAGCGAGAAACACACAGGGAAAACTGAAATTGCGTATAATACCAAATAAAATCTTGAGAAACGATCAAATTCTAATGAGAAAGGACTGCAAATAATGTAACACTGTTGTTATTCTTTTTGAGAATAATAATCAACTGAACAATTAATTTATAGACGCAGCTTATGACGTCCGGATAACAGTAATATGATCCGAATACTCGGGGGTGGCTATAATGTTAAAAAACCTGGCCATACTTGTTTAGAGATGTCTTTTCACATTACTTATTTAGGGTGATTTTTCCAAATTCTTGGATACACATAATACCCTGGCCCCTTGTAATGACCATATAAAAATATGCACTGAATTTGGTGCAACTGCATATTTCTGTAGTGTTAAACGTAACCAGTTTGTGAAAATAGAGAGCTTAAATCATTGACTCTGCCAGGCGCTTGACAATAATATGCATAAATTGTTGACTTGGTGACATGCTGTGGCTTGTGTCTATGTCTGAAATAGCCCCATGGAGCCTCTTAAACTGTTTAATGGACTGCCCCTTGTTGACTGTAACAGAGTTGTTGACTCAATTTTGAAAGCTTTACAGGTTTTTTCTGTCCAACGGTGAACTCATATTACGAATACCCAGGATCATAAAAACTTATCTCACAATTTCAAGTCTCAAAAATGTCAAACACTCAAACTTGAGAATGCCAATAAGTAATCCTTAGCAATACTGTTTTATTTCATTTCCAGGAAACTTTTTGTCGGAGGACTTAGTCAAGAGACAGATGAAGGTAAGAAAGATACAGGCCTTGAAAGATATAAATTATTGTAAATGTAATCAGTGTTCTTGTATTGTAAGCAGAATTCATGGGGTCTTCAAAGACTGACATTATCACATAATTCCAAAATAAGAAAGTCCTAGTGTGTTAAAATTACATCTTGGGAAACTTGCAGTCAGTCATACAAGTTCTCTGTGCCCAAAACTTTGCACATTTCATACTACCAAAAGCTTCCAAAAATAGAATATACTCTCACTTCTCTGGCACTAACGGAATCTTACGATAGAAAAAGATGATTTTGCTGATTTCTTGGCCCTATAGATTCAAATTGCTCATGGTCACATTTGATTAAACTAGAGAATCCCAATCTAAATTAAGTATCGGAATTTACCTTTATTATTTACATAATAATTCCTCAAAATGTTCTTGCTTCCACAGCTAGCTTAAGGCAGTATTTTTCACAGTATGGCCAGATCGAATACTGTTCAGTGAAGTTTGATGAAGAGACACAACGCTCCAAATGCTACGGGTTTATCACATTTGAAGCTGACACTAATATAGATGATGTGAGTTAACAGCTTAGTGACCTGGTCTCATCAAGAGGTCAACCTTAACTTTAGCATATGGCCCATTGAACCAGTTTTGGCATGTTTTAAATGAACAGTCAACACACAGGAATTAAAGATCTTACTATTGACACATTTACAACTAGATATTTTTGTCCAGCCAGCCATTTAAACACTGGTCTCAGCTTTTTAAAACATCCGTTTGTCAAAATATAATAATTAATCAGATTAAGGGTGTGTGACTAATTTAACCCTTTCCATGCAGCAGGCGTCTGCAGACGACGTCCCAAAATTTCATATAATGTCTCATAAAGGTCAACATTATTAAATTTTATTACCATGTTTTGAATCACCATACCATGAGAAATGCATCTCAAGTAATCCTTGAGATAGACTTTGAAAATTAGGAAAGGTTTCTGAGAAATCTGTTCTGTAAGCGGTGAAACTGATAGGCCATAGTTTACACATTATTATATTTGTAATTTTCGAAATTGTTTCTATGATATTTCTTCTTCTAAGAATTGAGGTAGTATCTCTTCATGTTACGTATGATTGACCGACCACCTTTTATGATTTTTTCCCTTGTCTTCAGGTTTTGGGAGCTAGCAGTCATGTCGTAGACGGTAAAACCATAGAGCCGAAGCGGGCAACAAAACAGAAAAGATATGAACCACCAAAACCGAAGAAAGTGTTTGTGGGAGGAGTAACAAATGATATCACAGAGGATGATATGAACTCACATTTCGGGAAATATGGAGAGGTATGATATAGGATTAAAGATGTGCTCAGTGGCAGCTGGCAATGCCATCATCAACCATTTTTGGGATGGCAAACGGAGGGGAGTGGGGGGAGACAAAATGCGTTCAAATGATCGCCCCCATGACACCACTGGCCATGCTAACCTCATTTTGCATGATAACCTTTAACGAGCCTCAAATACTGGATTATGACTGAAGAAAAGGCCATTTTGCCTCAATCCTAAAATTTGCTGTGGAATTGAATGATCTAAACCCCTCGAAAAATGTAGAGGATTTTGGTTTTCCTTGACTGTAACATCGCCTCGATTGCATGTTTATCCTCTTCCTTTGTTGTTTGCTCACCCTTCTGTCTTTTCTCTCTCACGCAAATGCATGCATGGACGACCTGATCATAGGTTGCGAGATAGCGAGTCAAAATCTTTGAGACCAATGGTCGTGTCCGTCTTACTCCATGTGTCCTGATGCTCGACCCACTATTTTGGCAACCTTTTTAATATAGTGTTTGTGTTTATTGTGTTATATGCTATCATAATATGTCGTTAAGCGCCTTGAGGCCCCTTTGGGCTAAAGGCGCTATATAAGCGCTTGGTATTATTATTATTATTTAATCAGGTTCGATCAAGTTTTGTGAAGGTGATCAATAAATGACAATGACATGCCTGCATTGAGGAAGTGAAATGTTCTGTACCTATCAATTTTAAAATTAGGAATACTATTACTTTTCTAAACTGTTTTCAGATCCAAGAAGTTGTATTCCCTATCAATATTGAGACAAAGGCGAGACGTGGTTTTGCTTTTGTGGAATTCGTTAGTGAAAATTCCTGTCAGCAAGCATGTCAGGTGAAGGACCAACAAATTGGAAGTACTGATGTAAGTAGTTTTGTCTTTGTATATGAAGTGGGTAGGGAGGGATATGAAGTGGGTAGGGAGGGATCCTTGAACTGTCGAGCACTAGGGGGCGTAGGGGCCAAGGTATGCATGATTGAAATTATATTGTGCAGTTATTTGTCAAATGGGACAAAAACAACTAGTGAGTTTTATAACTGTAGGTCACATTGAGTGAAAAACACATCTTCTATTGTTGATGGTATAATTTCAAAGGGTCCTAGTACTCCTAGAATTAAATCAGCTTGGTAAAACAAAATCTTGTTTTTGGGCAACTCTGGTAATTTGCATGATTCCAAAGTGGCTGCCATACAAGGGGTCAAAAGTTAAAATTAAAAGCATACCATCTTTTTGGTCTGAGCACAATGACTCCAAAAATACAGTTTGCCGTATATTCAATGTTTTGTTTCAGAGTTGTGAAATTCCATGATTGAATTATCTTACACTCGTCAAAAGTTGACACTCATTGAAGTTAAAATATTTCACATAAATATTTAATATAAATTAAACAATTGCATGTCAAAATAAGCAGACAATAATTCTCTATCATGTCTGTATGAAATTAAGATGTACGCATTCATGCATGGCTGAGCACATTCATTAAGCAATGGTAAGGTGCGTAAAAGGAAATTGCAAGAAATGAGCATTTACAGTCATTTGAATGGAGGGATTATCCAATTTTTTGCAATCTTCTTGCCATTGTCAAGTGAATGGGATCTGCCATGCATGAGTGATCATGTCTAAATTCCATGTTAAGCTGTTAGAGGATTACTTTCTGCTTATTTTGATATACAATTATATATATATATAATCATATATATAATTATATTGAAGAATAGATAGGAAACGGTATCGTCTAGCTTACGAAACTTTACGTTTCTTCTTCAGGACAAAATATACATAGAACTGAAAACGAAGTAAAACCATAGAAGGAATATGAAATCAATAGTGTCAAAAATGACAAAAAAGGGTGGAATTACCAATCACGTATGTTGAGACCATTGGGTTGGAAAGTGTTAAGTGTTTTGATCCAGAATTGTTCTCTGAGTTGACGGCGGAATTTAGATTGTTTACCTAGGCATTCGATAACTGTGACATTTAGAGTATTAAGGTTAGGATTGTCCTGAAGAAGAAACGTAAAGTTTCGTAAGCTAGACGATACCGTTTCCTATCTATTCTTCAATATATTATTACTTCATGGGAATGCATCTTTCAAGATCCGGTATGATTATGACTGTTCGGCTGATTTACCTCACCATTATATATAATTATATATATTCTATTAAATATTAATTTAAGTGTCCAAGAACTTCTTTTGCCAAGTGTATATTAAAAAATAGCCTGGTGACAATCCTAAAAGTAACTGAGAACTTCAAAGTAATCATTTCTATCTTCTCCACAGATTGAGGTAAAACCGGCGACTCCCAGGTCAAATCGTGGTGGTGGTAGAGGAGGTGGAAGTAAGTAACTTTGTAGTAGATTGATTATAAACAGATATGACCAAGACCAGAAATAATAATATCCACTAATATCGGTACTTAGTGCAAGAAAGGCCTAATCTTAAATAGCTGTGGGGTGTTATATTTAGGTTGGTAGGCTACACTGTGAACACTCAACAAAGCTGAAGTTAAAAAATAGACTGAGTCCTCATGCCCTAATATATGATTCTGTCTTTTAAAATGATGGACCTAATCAAAGTACTAGGGAAAGAACATATTCAAAAAGTGTGTGGTTTTCTTTGGAATTATGTGCAGTCATACTGCACATAAGTATTCCTACTCAACGACAAAAAAAACTACTGACTGGCCCTTTCAAACAAGGAATTTGCACCCTGTCCCTAGTTTAGGCATTGTACATTGTCACGTGAAACCACTAAGGTAATAAGGCATAGTGGTGCTTGCAATTGATCATGAATATTCAAGAACTTGAGGCAAAATATTCAATTTTCAAACCCTTTGTTCAGTTGGGAGCCGTGTGTAAATGATGAAGATAGAAAGGATTAAAGACCCGTTCATACAAGGCGTTATTTACTGTGCATTATTTACGGTGCGTTATATCACAATGGAATTAAAAAGAATTCATCTGCCATTGTGAGTATTCAACTGTCACTGTGGCAGGCTGTGGTGCACCGCATTATTGCTGATGTTCTCCTATTTTGCCACATGGTGCTGGCTGCATTCGTATGTGGTGACCTGCATTGACCCAGCGTGACTTGCGATGAATTGCCGTACACTGCGATGGAAGTAGGGCTAACGCACAGGATCGAACGATAAATAACGCCTATGTGAACAGACTTTAAGACTAGTTATAAGTTATAAAGGACAGCTATTCTAGATTATGGTCTTTGCGAACTAACACCTTGATTTAAAGATTTACGGAATAAATTAATATATAACATAGATAATGTAATATAAAATTATATAAATCATGTTAAAAGAGAACTAGATTTGATTGTTAAGATGAAATGAATTTTTCCTTGTGTAACTCGATATGTTTTGTCTGCAAACGTTGATGGGTAGGTTACTGGAACCATATTAAACAGAAACAGTTCCTGCATAAGAAGAAATATTAGCACCAACTTATTTGTTATGCCTTTATGCTTCAAACACAGTAGCTTGAAGATAAAACAAGCAAATAATGATTATATTAAGCATTAACAGATTCTGTTTAAATGAATTCTGATCTCGAAATTATTCATTAACATACAGAATTGTTTTGATTTGGGAAGAATGCAAACAATTATGGACATCAAAATATCCATATATTACGCAAAGTATTGTGGAATTTGGATATCCTAACAGAAGTCTGTTGATATTTATGGATGAATTAATTAGAAAATTAAATTATGAGAGGAAAACTCACTTTTATTTCTATTTTTAAGTTATCAAATATGTCATACCTAGTTCTCAGTTTTATTATCAGTAAATAAGGGATATAATAACCATACGTTTGGAATAGATGTGGGTCCTTAGTTCCATGAATTTTGAATTTCAGGCCCTGTCAAGTGATCCCAGTCCACCTGTTCAGAAAGCAAGATGCCAAGAAGACAAAAGAAAATATGAAGTGCCGACTTTCATTGCTGACTACCCATACACTTAACCACACTTGTGTAATTTTTCAGGAGTGGGAATATTTTCCGGTACGCATTGTTCCCGCCTCTGCCGCTTGACAAAGGAGAACGAAGCCTGAATGTGAATGTTTTCCTGCAACAGCAGATCTCTAGATGGGCGGGCTTCTTGTTATGCGGATACGCTTCTGTCGGCCTGCTTCACGGATGTAACACAGGTCGGGCTTTTGGCCAGATTCAAATGATACTTAGTTGTCATAAAAAAGCCCAAAATGTCAGTCAGTCAGTTACAGAGGAGTCAAAGTCAAGATTGATACATCTAAAATCAGTTTTATTATTATGAGTTCATATACTATATACTTTTTCTTTTAGCCCTTCAAGTCTGTCAGTCATGTTAGTGATTAGTTTGCTGTATTCATCCATCAACAGGAATCTGAACAGTCAATTCAATATGTCAATTTCACAAGGAATGTCTATCTTTATAGCATGCATTCATTTATTCCCCTTTTCTTTTAGGCCAACAGTTCAAGTTCAGTCAGAAGATCATTGAAATACTTGGTTAATCTACCTCTGTGCAGTTAAATCAAGGTGTATTTCAGTGGTTGCATCGGATTTTCATGCATATGAATCTATGCGTGGGCCTATGTGGCTACACAATCAAAGAAAAATCCCCTACTCATTTTTGCCTTTGGAATACACACTGACATCACTCCGCAGAGGAAGAGAAACAAAGAATAATTTAATAAGTCATTGTTACAATTATTTAAAGTTTGTTCATCATCAAATAGGCAGAAAATGTTGGAATTGCTTGTTCTCTGTGTGCAAAAGAAATTTCTTCAGGTGCATTACAGGCATTTTACGGATTCAAGTTCAGGTCACGCATACCACACAAACTAGTTTGAAGCACTTCATGTTGAAATGTGCTGGCATAACGAGAACCGCCTATTTGATGCTGATCAAACTGTACAATAATGTATTTATCGGTGTATAGGTAAAAATGATTTAACTGTCATGTTATTGTTCCGATGTTAAAGTATTCAATTTTCAGAAAGAATTAAAAAACCTTAGAAGTCATTACTGCATGATATGATGGTTGCATGGTTATGTCATTTTCACAATTGCAAGGTACACAACTATATTACCAACTAGAGTCACTTTAGTGGTTTGACTATCACATTTGGCAAAACTAAGGAGTTATATCCTACAGCATTTTTAAATTAACTGGCATCTTACTAATTATACTTGCTGTTAATGTTATCAGATCTCTAAGAATATCTTTAATCATTTATGATTGATTGGAAATATTTGATCTTTGAATTGACGAACATTTACCCACTCTATTTATTATTTGAGATTTTCAAATCTTAGCTTCAATCTGTCCATGACCATGCCTCCATTTATTGTGTCTGTTTCTTGTTTTAAAATATTAGTAGATGAGACTCACTAGTTTGTTTATCTTGAATACACAGGAGGAGGCGGCTACGGAGGTGGATATGGAGGTGGTGGCGGATATGGAGGTGGGGGTGGTGGCTATGGCGGAGGAGGAGGTGGCTACGGAGGTGGTGGATATGGCGGAGGTGGATATGGGGGCGATGGTGGATATAGTGGTGGCGGTGGATATGGGGGTCGTGGCAGCTATGGAGGCGGCGGAGGTGGATATGGTAGTGGCGGCGGTGGATATGGTGGTGGTGGATACGGAGGTAGAGGCGGCGGCGGTGGTGGTTATGGAGGCGGTGGTGGATATGGAGGCGGAGGTGATTATGGTAATACAGTTATTTATCTGAATGAGATTTAATCATGAAGTTAAATGGCTCATTTGTGATTCATATGATCTTGCTTTGAATTTAAATGTGAACAAAATGTAAATCTTGCTATCTATGCAAAAACTGAATAAAACTAGCCTCATTACACTCTTCTGTATTTTGTCTTGTATTGGTGAGCAGAGATAAAAACCTCTTTTATGAAGCCGAAAGATGCTTTATAATTTCAAATAATAGTTGTGTCATGCCCCAACTTTTAATCAATAATCCACATTTTCAAACAAAAATTCCTTTCCATTGTTATAAAATTTAAAAAAAATTAAATCATCAAATAGTTGATGTATAGTTATCATATTCATGTTCACACCCAAACAAAAATACAATTAATTTTTTTTCAAAAACAATTTTATTTTCACAAATTGGTTGCATTCAAAACTGGAACTGCTGCTTGGTTTTGTTTGTACAACAGGTTCAGGCTATAAGGCGCGCAGAGGTGGCGGTGGCGGATACCATCCCTACGGCCGATAATGGAATGATCCGTCAGGGCAATGTTCTATAGTAAGAATGATTGTGTTGAATACTAAATTTAAAAATTGCAAGTCCGTATTTCTTTTTATAATCACTAACTTGGATTAGAATATGAAATTTTTAAAGGTTTTCATGTTGAAAGTGAAATGGAGAGTGAAATGGGTATTTTTGGTTAATTAATGTGTGAAATTATTTTCTACTTTTCTGTAAGAAGAGAGTTACTAAGACATATTATTATGTACACTATGGTCTAAAAATGTGTTTGTTTGGCGTTACACAAAAGATTGTAGAAAACATACCTACGTGACCTTTTATATAAACCCAACCTTCTTATATAAGTTTTGGCAACAAAAATCTCAACAATGCTAGACTGACCACAACTTTATATGAATTTACCTTTTTTTAAAGATTTATTTGTACCTTGATCTTGTAGTTGTTAATACATTTAAAAAGTTGAAGACAATAGAAAACATACTGCGACACACTTACATTTTCTGTTTTTTCCCTTATGCCAAGCAAACTTATTTTTATACCTTTAATTAATGTGGAATTGTTTTATCAATTGACTAATGTCTATGATCTTAATAAATACAGCTAAGAATGAAATTCCACACACATTAGAGTGACCATAATTTGGAATCGTATCATCATATGAAATATAATTCCTAAATACACCTTTGAAGAATTTTGTTAGCTACATTTTGATTCTAAACTGCAAAAGATTTACATTATTTAATGACAAATAATGCAGTTCTGAATGTTACGCACGCTGATGCATACCGAGATTCAAATTTAATAGCCCGTCTATACATCCGGATATCCTGTGCATAATCGATACTCATTGTGCGTAATCATAAAATGATGACATTTGGAAGTGCACTATTTATTCATAAATCATTATCAATCTTTAACAATTTATTGTGTTTTGTAGCAAATGAGGTATCAAAATGTCAACATATGATGATCATTTCAAAGTTACAACCCCTCAAATGAGTGGATTTTCTTGTTTTGCGGTGTCTATTATAAAATATAAAGAAAACAACACCTACATTTAACAAGCAATATGCAGATAGCATGTGACGCCTTTGAAATGAAGGTCACAGAAGTTGTTTGGGTAGAGAGGAAGATGGACGCTTTCTGCCATTATTGTAAGCAAACTTTGACATAGTATTAGCACATAAGTAAAAAAGATAAGTGTTTTCCATGATAATATCCCAACTTTTCAAATGAGACCCAAATCGGCCAATTTATTGACATGATCAATCTATTTTACAACTTTTACCTGAGAAGACCTTTGATCTTGGTATGTGACCTGGCGCAACCCCACCATAAACACATGGCGCAACGAAGCGCAGTTTCATGCGCAAGGGCTTGTGTTGAATTTTTAATTAGTTTGGAATGTCACAATAACAATTCATGTCGTTTTTTTGATTTTCGGGGCCAGTGAAACTTGTAGAGTTTAGTATTCTTTGGTTTCCATGTTACACCTATAACCGAAGTTTGGTTCCAATTGGACCTCAACTGTAGTCAACTCTTTAAATGAGACCAAAAACTTTTAAACTTGAACATAAACTTTAAAATAGAGACACACAGAAATTTGGACTGGTAGGTGGCCGTCAAAGGCACCACAAAAATGGTGGGAGTCCATGTAACTGTAAATCTGAAAGACTGTCCACAAAATTCTGCTATTCCTTACAGCATGTCATCAAATAAACAATATTTCAGCAAATATGGAAGGAAAAGGGAATCAAAGATAGAGGAGAAAGGATCAACTCTAATAAAACATTGGTTTTAGAGTTGTGAATATTAATTTTATATCTACATTGGCATTTAAAAAGCATTAGGGGTTAAAAAGTTAGTTGACTAGAAATTCTTGACACGGCACTGCTTCAGCCATCTATTTAACACCAATACATTTCTGTGCCTATCATTTTCTAATTTCAAGCCATAATTGTATGTTTTTTTGTATCTTCTTTTGAAAATGATTAGTAAATCTTTTTGGCTATTTATGTTAAAGGAAGCAAGATAGCCATACGGTTATTTGCGCTAATGTCAGTAGCGTGCACAAAGGGGCCCCCACTATTGAAATATTTGGGGGAAATGACTGTCAATCGGGGGAAACTTCAGCCATTCTGGGGTAGGGCCGACGCTATAGGGTTTGTGTGTGGGGAGGGGTGTATTCCAAATAGTAAAATAGTTGGCAAATTTTACATCAAGTCGCCAAATGTATGTAGTACTCTGCTAAATAAATGAAAATGTAATAGCAAAAACTTACGTGAAATTCCCCACCACTTACGTGAAATTCACAAGGTGACTGTAAAAATACCTTTTACTATTTTTTGGTTGGTACGTTGTGGGAATTGAGAAGAATCTGAGTCGGGGGAATTTCATTTATGGCCAGGTGCCCCCCACTCACAATATCCTGCGCACGCCACTGGCTATTGTTGCGTGTTTATTTTGCTCGTCTATAACAGTACATGACTAAACCACAATAACAGCTTAGCTATAGGCAAATCTGACAAGCCTGGGTCAGAATTAATTCCGGGAACCCTCCGCACCAGACTGGCATTATGAGTGCCCAAGAAGAGTGTAGTGCAAGAAACATTCATTGATGCGATTCTAATTTGATGTCATCTTATTTGTTTCTTTATTTTAGGTCACCGATAGACCACCGATTTCCAAATTTCTTAAGGCAGTTGTCCATAGTAATGGATTTGTATATAAAGACAACACTTCCAAGGTTGTGTGAAAAGACACAGTGAGAATTCCACCAGAGAGGGCACTGTTCCATGGTTTCCAGATGACTTCCTCTTCAGGAAGTTTTCTCTCCGAGAGGGTGCTGTTTCATGATGTCAACCAATCAGATGACTTCATTTGAGGGAATTTTCTCTCAACTTGACACCTTCCTACGTCAATGACAACATAGTCAACATCTGTTGTAAAGATTACGTGGAGGCTTGTGACTGTCATGAACTTCATGCAGATGATGTATGAACTCTGAAAATTTATTATTTTTTGTACAAATAATTCTCAACATTGTATTCAGTCCAGTAGGATGAAGTTGACCTTTGACCTTGTGCACATCGATAAACAACCCTGCTGAGCGTATAAACTTGTGTAGACTATACGAGGGGGTATCAAAAAGTTCTTGACATCACCAAGAAGTGAAGGAGCCAGACACTTTTTTTTGTTATGTGACTCTTCAGACATCTTTAAAAAGTCACTGTGCAAAGTCACACATTTCTCCCACTTTTTATTACCTGTCCACAGACTGCCATTGTAGAGATCCTCAGATTGACCGCCATTGATTGATCCTCAGATTGCCTCAGATTGCGTTATGCCGTTATTCACCAAAACAGCAATAAATAGTTTCAAGTTTTGACAGAAAGGGGTCAAAGGTCATTACAAACCAGCTTGGTGACAATAACCTCATGGGTAACATGGAGTGTACACAGATTAACCTCTAATGACCCCTACATGACCTTTGACCCCTTTCTGTCAACACTTTAAACCATTTATTGCTGTTTTGGGAATAACGCAATCTGAGGACCAATCGATGGCGGTCAATCTGAGGATCTCTACAATGGCGGTCTGTGGACAGGTAATAAAAAGTGGGAGAAATGTGTGACTTTGCACAGGACTTTTTAAAGATGTCTGAAGAGTCACATAACAAAAAAAAGTTTCTGGCTCCTTGACTTCTTGGTGATGTCAAGAACTTTTTGATACCCCCTCGTATAATATGATATAACATATTATTGTCCTGAATCAGCAGTGAGAGGGCTCAACACCATGGTTGTTACCATGGTAGAGAAAAATATTTTATATTATTATGTTATAAATTCTAGCATTACTGCTACTCTCAGTTTCACATACTCGGCGATCATCAGGCTGCTAATCTTGATAGCTGCTGTTAGCAGGCGAGTGTGTCAAACCCAGGGTAGCAGTAATGCTTGAGTTATAATAGTCTCTTACACATCAATATGATGTATCAGTACACAATATAAGTACAGGGTCCCTAAGTGTAGATATTATGATTGTGGTAGAGTTTCTATTTGAAGGTCTTCCTTATCTCTGTAAACTGAATTTGAATTAATACTACCAGAATGATGAATGAGGGATAGATAACTCTTCATCATCAATGGATGTACCATTAAGATTTCAAGGGGGTAAGGAGTAAAGGTGGATCTTTTCCCCAACAAATA
This sequence comes from Ophiura sarsii, assembly GCA_035610835.1. Classification (NCBI taxonomy): domain Eukaryota; kingdom Metazoa; phylum Echinodermata; class Ophiuroidea; order Amphilepidida; family Ophiuridae; genus Ophiura; species Ophiura sarsii. The sequence goes on along the minus strand of CM069442.1, from coordinate 50,604,421 downwards.
TTTGACACACCATATTACTTATCACTGTATATTACTGTTTGCAACAGAATAAGCTTTTTGTTGCCTGAAAATTAAAGAAAAAAGAGTAAAATATTGAGTGTTTATTGACAGATTTGAAGGAATTTAAATGTTTGGTTAAAGCCCCAAACTACCTTCCCCTTTTAAAATCTAATGAAGCATCCCTTAGAATCTTTTTGTACAAGTGTAGATTTATCAGCAGTATTAATTAGGCTTATTTAGAAAATATTAATTACAGTTGGATAGGTATCCTTATAATTAAGCCCAGTATATATCCTCTCAAATGCCTTGTAGGTAGCCTTGAAATGAACCACGTTTGGCTGACACATTTTTCTTTTTTGGTAAACACAGTTGACAAAATAGGAAAACCTCTTGATTCTAGAGGACTAACTGAAAATGATTGTTCACTTTTCAAAGTAACAGAAATTTCAAGATTTAAACGTTATTTACTTATGCCTTCAATCACATTTTTACTAGTGAAATTAAGTCATGTTAGTTTGTAATAGGATTAAGCTGAATTATTCTCAAACATCTCTCTGTAATTAAAACCAAGGCTTGAATTGAGCAGGAACTGAGAGATTTTGCATGCTGATTACCATTATATCCAAGTGATACGTTTTCAGGATTGCCTACAATACAAGACTTTTTAAAGGTAGATGACCCGATCACATTTTCGTAACACAGAATTATTTCAAACATACTGAGATTTTCATATCATATGAAAGCTCGTATGTTTCTCATCATCATACTGAAATTTGACGGCCTAAATCGGTATAATTACGGCGAAATCGATGAAATAACGTCGAATTACCGCGAATGGTGGTAACCACCGATATAGTTTGTGCACTACTCAATGGGTACAGTTCACAGCATCTTGTGCGTCTAAAATAAGAACCATTAGAGCTATGCAACTCAAACTTTGGAACACGACTTTTTTAAGGATGACATTTCATGTAGAATAGAAAACTTCAAGTTGAAAATCGGAAATGTGATCGGGTCATCTACCTTTAAAACTCCTGTCATAGATCCCAATCTCAACCAAATGGAAGGATTGAAAGTATTTTGCCCTTTCCTCATTGGTTTGATTTCAGGCTTGGATGCCGTCATTCTAGTATAGAATCATTAATGTGTAACACAACTCAATATGTTTATTTTGTTTGCCAAAATATTGATAGAGTATTTGTTGAGTTCAAGTTTTAAAAAACACCCTGTGTTCCTCACAGTGTCTCGAATTTGATATATTTAACACCCTGTGTTCCTCATAGTGTCTCAAATTTGATATATTTCTTGTCAGAGCGACCAAACACATGAATTTAATTTCATGCATGTTTATAGGTCAATGAATGCGTATGTTTTTTTTCAAGAGAAATTAGACAAATAAATGCACTCCCGCTGATGTTGATTTGTGAATAGTGGCACGATCCCGCAGGGGGAGTGCCATTGTGATTTTGTGAGCAGGTGCATTGATTTTTCCAATATTTTGATAAACAAAACATACGTATGTATTGACCTAATTCATACACGACACTACAAATCAAAATTCACAATTTGAACATAATGTTGATCTATTTACTGTAAGCCTCAAGAGTTCCTTCAGGGTTTGCTCATCTAACAATTTCTTGGCACCGGTGTAAAATATTAAGAATGTCTACAATATCTTCATAACAACTGATATGCAGTCTTTACCCTCTATCATACTCAACTGAAATAATTGTGTATTTTAATGGTAGAATTTTTGTTTTCGTATAATGTAATGTATATGTATGTAAACTGTGCCATCTGTTACATCTCATTAACATGTTTGCATTTCAAACATGAAGATGGGATCTGAACTCCCAGAGTATTAACGAGTCTACTTGTGTCTCAATATTCAGTGATTTCGAAGCAATTCTTCTTCCTGGATATTGTTTAAAATCTCCAATTGTTTTCACTCCAGGACACGTACATGTGAGTGAATTAAGTGACTTGAATTTAATTTTGAATGGAAAAATAGACCAAATGATCTGACTCCGTCTTATACCTCGGTGACTCGTTACGACACGGAAAAGATAGTGACGTAAGCAGATTTGGAAAATAGTGTAATTTAGTTTCCAGGCATGTATCGAGGCTTATATAGAATTAAGTGCATCATGTTAAACATGATACACTTTTTATTCTACAATTTATTTGATGCATACCTACTGTAGGACTTTAAGTATGCTCTATCCAAACTCTCCAGTATTCTTTGCAAAATTTTGTGCGGTAGAATAACTTTGTATTTGAAAAGTCTCAAAGTATTACTTATTTTTCTGAAAACCTTTTTTTAATTTTTATCAATTAAATATTAACTCAAGGTCAAACCAAATAATGACCTTTAAAAAATGGTTTATATGATTTATGATCATGTTTGAGTTCTTTGAATGTGATTTATTATGACAAAATGCTATCCAGAATTTAATGGAAGAAAACCAATCCAATTTTGTAATCATTGCATTGCAAGAAATAATAAAATCCTTACGTTGTATAATAAATCTAAGTCAACGCATTTGTTTTGTTTATTTCTGTAGAAAAGGCTCAATATGATCCGGATGGAAAACCTTTTAGCCAAAAGAACAGTGTCGTAGCTAGGTTTTTCATATTAGAGGTGCGAGAAATAAAAGTGAACCAACAAGACTTTACTTAACTAAACCAATGCGCGTGTCGCGCGAAAAATTGCGCTTTTACACTTATGTTGCCATGATTGAGGTACATTTGGCTGTAAACAAGCACATGCGCGCTCGAAAAATTGCTATCTTTGTACTAACTTGACCATCATAATTACATTATTACCCTTGTCAAATGAACCGACAGTGTCAATCTCAACCAGACTCAAAATATTGGGGAGGCGTGTTCTAAATATCAACTTCAAGGAAAAGGGGTATGTGTCATCAAGGACCGCGAAATCATGAAAATATTTCGGAAAAAGGGGGTATTTACAAAATCCCCCATTTAAATTTGGGTATATACACCACCAGCTATAGCACAGGACCATAAACACCTGGTAATCTCGGAACAACCTGTTATAATTTTATATATAAAGTGTCATTGAAAACCTAAATAGGGGTAATAAGTGTTATTCGCCCCAATTTTTTGTCCTCCATTTTTCAAAAAAAAGTGGTTAAAATTGATGAAAAATCCTTGCAAAAGGGTACTTTGAAAAAAGTGAAGAACACGCACGGTTACCATACCAACTTTTGTATTGAGTTATGGGGTCCGCCCGGCCCGGGGGCCAGAGCCATTTCCAACGGGAGCATTAAATCTGCATAATTAGCTGGTTGCCGCGTATTAAAATCTTCGGACGGCAAAAACAAACACAGGAACTACACTTTCTTGTGGATGTAAGACTCAAGTTGATTGTTTGAGAAGAAACGAGTGGCACTTTTTGTCCAATCACCATGCTAAAACCTATGGGGAAGATTGATTGACCTCTTTAAGGAATGTTCTTGTTATGAAGGGTTCAAAAAAGTAAGTCCCCTAAAATCAAGATCAAAATGATGTTTGCAGAAAAAGTGGCACTTTTTAAAATCGTAGAAAGTTAATAAATATGTTTTAAAATGTCTCTATTTTCAATTAAAAGAAAGTCTTTCCTTTCTTTAGCTGGTCTTATTTTAAAATAAACAAGGTATTTACAAAAAACTGGTCAACATCCTAAAATGAAATTAACAGACGACAAAGGAAATTATGATAAAAGAAGATTTAGACATGTGTATGATCATGGACTTATAAGTCCATGGTATGATGTATTTTAACAAAAAACTCTTTGTTTTTATGCTGGGCCCACTTTTCTCTCTGGAACCCTCCATGCATCGTCTGACTCATATATCCTCTGTGCTTGTTCACGCAGCAGAATCAAGGTTTATTTAACACATTTGCATCCCAGCTATCATCGGCAGCTTCCAAGAAATCCATCCCATAATCGCGGCTTTCCACCTGAAGACGATAATTTCCACTCGATAGAATGACGTTATAATTGCTGGTTCCCAATTTTAAATACGAATCGTATTTAAAATAGGGAGCCTTCTATCGAGTGGAAATCATCGTCTTTTCTTTCCACCACGTTTTATCCCATAATCACACTTGGACCCCGGTATTAAATTAGTTATAGTGTCGGACAGTGTGTGGGAAGACCATCAGTGCAGGGAACCGTCTGCTCGCAAAATTGTATAAAGTTGCCGTTCTATTTGCAAATCCACTAAATTCAGTTAAACACGACGAATGTCGCAGATTTTACAAAACTCTATCATTTGTTTTATATTATTTAAACCATTTCTCCACAATTGTAACAACATATGTGTTCATATTTTCATATCCAGATCTAATATACATTTTAAAGCCATCTGGGTACAAATACTGATTAAAGATACATGAGAAAGCAATTCATAGACTCTACCAAAAGACCTAAATCTGAATTCAAAAATAAAACGATTATTTTCATGCATGACTAGCCAATAGTATCCACCATTCACGTCGATAATTTCCCTGTATCGTTGAAAAGTGCTACTTTTCGGGAAACATCATTTTGAAGAAATGTGACTGTTTTGGGAAACAAGTAAACCTGGGACTAATATATCTAAATTTTATAAACCTTTATTGTAATTAAAAAAACCAGAGTCATTCTATGTTTGGTTTGGCTGTTATTATCAAATACTGACGTCATCATAAATGTCCCATCTTACCTACACATGAAGGTATACGGGACATTGTTTTGAGGACATTGTTTTGGTATGAAAAGTTATTTGACATTTTTTATTTAAAGAGTAACTGTTAAAAAACCATAAATAATGGTCCAGTAATCTATTTAAGAGATAATAATGCATGAAGTACATTGGTACAAAAAAGGTACATTGCTACAAAAAAAAAAAGAAGTAGGTTAGGTGTGGGTAATACGGGACCTTTAAGACATTTGCATACCGTCATGCATTACCTTCACCAATTGTGAACCCACGGCTCCCATTCAATGCATTATAACACCAATGTACACTGTACTAGCGAAGCACACACACAATACATGTTGGACCAACACCTGAAACATGCTTAATAATGCAAAAATTCAGGTCACGCCCCTTTTCTTTTCTTTACCATCATATTCTACGAAAACACTATTTTTATATTAGACCAAAAATATGGGTGCATTTTTCCTTAAATTGACAGGTTGTGGTGATTTTCTGGCTGGTAATTCTTCCGGTAGCTTTGATTATAGTCATGCAATTCACTAAGGGTTTGATCTATCTATTATAGAGGGCGCTATTAAAAGTGCTAGTAATGCCAGACGGCTGTAGATGAGATTTCAGTGATGCGGTCCCGTATTACCTACGGTCCCGTATTACCCACACCTACCCTATATGCAAGGGGGGGGGGGGGGGGGGGGGGCGGGGGGGGGGGTCAAAAAAAGTTTTTGAAAACCCAACAGAGGGGTCAAAAAAGTTTAAAACACTTTTTAGTTTCCAAAATTTTCTGAGGGCTTCGCCCCCAAACCCATGCTTCACCCCCTGCCCCCACTTGGTACTCTTGCCCCCCCCCCCCGCTTGCCCCCAAATGAAATCAATCTGTGTGGGTGTGGAATGGAGCCCCCCCCCCCCCATTAGGAGCCCCCCATTTCAAGTCACTGCCCCTTCTTGCCCCCCCCCCCCCCAATGAAAAATCTAGTTACGCCACTGGTTCTGAATCATTCTAGATTCTACAACCTGCCCTACTAGATGTGATGCGTCCATCAAAAATAGAATATGATATAGGGCCCGGGATAGGGCCTAACATGGTCAAAAGAAAATCCCATAAATATCATATCTATGTTCTCTGAACTTCATAACAATGAACGGGGACAAGAAAGTTTCAGGTGCAGGCAGTAATACAGGGGGTGTAAACAAGTTTGTGGCATGGCGAGAAGGGGGGGGGGGTCAAAAAGTTTTGATATACCAAAAATGAAATTATCCAGCCCCCCCCCCCCCCCCCCCCCCCCCCCCACACACACACACACACACCAAAGTATTTATGAACGGTCCTTTATCTTGAAAAGACAAATGCAAGTTTGTAGCTTAGGTTTGCACATTAAAACTGTTCAACAAAGCTATATGTGATAAATATGATGCGGGCAAACATTTGGAAGGTTAATACAGATTTCTGTTGACTTTGCAGATATTGTACATTGTAGGCTACACCATATGGTGACCTCATAAACTCAACAACAAAAGGTGGGGGGGGGGGGTAATCAACAACAACAAAAGGTTCTTAAAAGAGGGTGTGGTCAAGAAAAAACACTTTTTTGGGGGGGGGGGGGGCATCAATCACAAAAAGATGTCCATGGCTCATTTTTTTCCAACTGCACCCACCAAAGTATTTATGAACACTCGCAACCAATTATGCAATACCACGTTGGTAACGGTGAGTTTGCATTGTTTACTAGAAAAAGAGAGGGCCCTCATCCTCCTTTTTTCAAAAGTTAGGACGAGAAACTGATTTTTTTTAAATATTTGGCCAAATTAAAAAAAAAAATCAGTTTCTCGTCCTAACTTTTGAAAAAAGGAGGATGAGGGCCCTCTCTTTTTCTAGTAAACAATATGTAGCTATGTGAGAACACTGGTATTGGTAAACCAATTTGGTATGAACGGTAAAAATCGATTATGAGGGGAGCCTAGCCTGTTATAGGTTTGAATTGAATAATGAAATGCACTCATCTGAGACTACATGTATATCAAATACGGCATAGGCCTACCATGAGCATAGGCCTACCAAATACTAGTCTCAGGCGCGGGCTCAGGCGTTCATGTTTTGAAGAAGCAAAATGGACCACGGGATGATTATCCCATCCCGCTTCCTTTTTGGGGTTTCCTTCAATTTTCTTTTTTTCATTTGTAACTTTTTTGTTCAGGTGTTTCAGAGTTTGAGATGTTTCACTTTGTAACAGAAGTTTGCTTCAGTTTCTTATAAAGGATCCGATTTTAAGCAAGTTTTGTGGTGACAACCCCTCAGAACCATGAAGAAAGAAAAAAACAATTTAAAGAGGCCGCTAAGGTTCGCTAAGTTGATCGCAAACAGGGGTGATCTTGAACCTGAGACTATTAGTCTCAGCTTGAACTTTAAAAGAAGAAAAAAGGTCCTCCTCCTGTTTTAAAATTGACTAGGCTAAGGCCCGGGCTAAGGACGCAACATTTTTTTACTTTGCCTATTAGGCACTAAGGCCTGAGACGAATATACCTGAATATTCGTCTCAGCTAAGGCCAATGGGGAAAGATTTATTTTAAATTATCGCATTATTTCCTGGATTTCCCGAAATTACTTAATTTTCTGAACATTACCCGAAAACAACCATTATTTCACGAGTTTCGGGTAATTTCCTGAATTTAAGCGGAAACTGCACTATTTTGGGGTGATATTTTGAAACTGAGGACACCCGAGGCAAAAATATACTGCGTATCGCCCAACCCTACTTCATTCACCCACGTGACCGACTCCATACAAGCAGCATAAACCAAAATGGCAGAGGAAGAACAAAGGTAAGTGTTACCAAAATGCTTATTTTTTTGCTGAATTTAACGATTAATCCATATTTTGATAAGGTATTAACAATGGCCAAGAATTATTTTATTTTAAGTGAATATTGAGTTACACATTGATTTGTATGATTTGTAGATCGAGTCCAATTTACAAGCACGCTTTTCCTCGCAATGCATGCAATCAATGTTTCAAATTCAACAATTACAAACAATACAATTGTGAATGAATATGTCGATGATCAATTATTCAATTATTATCATGAAATGATCATATCATTATCAATCAATTCAATCATGATCATGATTCGTGTACAGGTGTAAACATTCAACTTTATATTTGCAGGTTGAGATTGGTGTTAATTAAAGACCTCATATTCAAAACTTACAGGAAAACTAAGAAAATGGTCTTTGTTGGTTTCCCCGGGGGGGGGGGGGGGTACTCGGATTGGTTTGGTCGGGGGTGTGCCGCTGGAGATTCAAAACCCATACCCATTTCTAAGGGTGATTTTTCTCAAAAAAAGACCTAATTTTGGCAAATTTTCGCGAAAATATACCTAATTTTGGCAATTTTTCGCGAAAATCGCGAAAACAGGACCCATGTAGGATTTTCACTGAAAAGCCTACCCATGGCTAAGGATGTCTCATGAAAAAACGACACACTGGAGCGGCACATCCCCGTAGGCGTATGCCTTACATACGTGAGTACCCCCCCCCCCCCCCCCCCCCGGGTCTTTGAAGTTTGAATGAAGTCAAACGGACATTTTGAATAACACTAAAAAACACTAAAAAACTAATAAAAGCCTTTTATTCCATTAATACTTGATCGTACTGTTATATTCTAAAGTTTTTTTTAATGATTACATCCACAGGAAGCTTTTTGTGGGAGGCCTGAGCCCAGATACAACAGAAGGTAAGTAGGGCAATATTCTAAAGATAGTTTTCAATTTAGAATATAAGAGCACATAGGCTAGCCTCATACTCATAGGGCAAGGCCTACAGCAATAACATACAACCTTGAATAAACATAAAGTCACTTGGGTTTATCGGTTTTAATTGTGATATCAGGAATTGTGTGTTATCAGGTTAACTTTTAATGTATTTTTTTTTATCCATGGGTTTTGAAAGATTTTTGTAATGTTATAACTGTTATCAGACAGATCCACTGTAATAATACAGATTGAATCAACAGTAAAACAGACAATTGCTGCCCTATGCTTGGTTTCCATTGGATTTGAGTTTGTGCTTACATGTATATAATAACCAGGGAACAAATTATCAGCTTCCTGTGCATGGTCATGTGTCAATAATAGTACTTAATAGACGGGTCTTGAATATGTATCATTTTTAAGGCTGGGATTTTTGGGGCGAGTACATGTAGACGGGTACCTACTCAATTTTTTTTCTCCCAGTCACTTTTTTCACACTGTCGTCACACAGATAAGTGGTGCCATTGTTCACAATCCTACAACCTAAAATAAATGTTACTACTTGCATACAATGCAGAATTCATCTTGCCATATCTCCATTGAATGAATGAACCAACTAAAACGTAGGTGGTTTAACAATATCGCATGGCCCCACACACGCTCACACAAAATAAAGAGGCCAACGTTGATAGATAGGGCGTATTCTACCACACGCACACACCTGCGGGTTTATTAAGGAATTTACGACATACTTTTTTTGTTAAAAATTAAAAAGATGGTTGAAAAAACAATGTTTAAATGAAGAAAAATGCTGACATCTTTTATTGCTTATCATAAAACTTTAATTTTTGACATCAAAACTGTTTTAAAGCTAGGTTTGTTAGAACATGATTGCAGTGGAAAATCTATGGAAGAATTTTATTAAGAATTAACTTGATACAAAAAAGTTAGCTGTTGATCGATCCTAGGTTAGAAGCTAAGCAAGCAGTGACATAAGAGGTTTTTGTTTTCTGTTATTTCTACAGAGAGTTTAACAGACTACTTCAAGGGCTACGGTAAAATAGAAAGTGTCGATGTCAAGTATGATCAAGTCACCAGCAGGTCAAAATGTTTTGGTTTTATAGTCTTTGAGATTGCCAATTCTGTCAATGAGGTAAGTCTGGTCTATCTCTGTTGAGTGGGGGGGGGGGGGGGGGGGGGTACAGGTATGTGCCGCCTAAATCGGTTCGCTTTTTTGAGAAAATATCCCTGAACATGGGGTATAATTTGTGCTATAAAACTCTTAAAGGTATATTATGTGATCTTTCCAGGGAGCGCCCTCAACATAAAAAATAAAAAAATTAAAGCAGATTTTCTTGCAGATTTACATTTCTGATCATAAATCGTACATACATTCCAAGTTACAGGGCGATACGATTCTAATAATTACTTCAAAATCATGGTTTTAGAGTGAAAATAAACTGTCGGGATAACACAACAGTTTATATTTCCACTCTAAAACCATGATTTTGAGGTAATTAGGAATCGTACCGCTCTGTAACTTGGAATGTATGTACGATTTATGATCAGAAATGTAAATCTGCAAGAAAATCTACTTTCTAAAAAAAAATCATGAATAGAGGGCGCTCTCTGGAAAAGATCACATAATTTGCCTTTTACATGGATCCCAATTCTTAAAAAAACACCAGAAATATGGGTGCCTGCCCAATTAAGAGAAAAACAGTCAAATCAGCCATATTAAGTTTAAAACACCCCTTATGTCGGTCAGGATTTCAACTACAGAATGACACCTTTTATGTACACAGGCATTATTAAACCATTTTCAAAACATTTGTCCATTTTTCTTCAAAAATAGAGCTATCAGTTAAAACCTGGTTTAGGAGTTAGGGTTATGTTTAAGTGGTTAGATAGCACTGCAAATCTTATTAACCATGGTATCTATTATGTTGGCATTTTTCATAGGTTTTAAAATCAGACAATCATTTAATAGATGGCAAAAGTATAGATCCAAAGAGGGCGACCAAAAAGAAGGAGAATGTGGAGCATGTTAAACAAGCAAAGAAAGTGTTTATCGGAGGAATACCGCTCAGCATTACAGAGGAGGAGATGCAAGAACATTTTGAACAATTTGGTCAGGTAAGTTTCAACCTCGGGAATTGTTTTCTTTATTTAAGGAGGGGGAAAAGAGAAGAAAAATGTAGGCTTAAAATGTACAAAACATGTTTTGAATGTGAAATTTCAAAGATGGTAAAGATCATGGGAACACACACACCCCTGTCAAATGTATGTATATTGAAGATGAATTTATAACAAATAGACATTAGATAAGATGCAGGGCTTGCATTAATCGAAGGCAATTGCCTTCGATGCCCCACCTAGTTGCCTTAATGCCCTCAAATTATGGATGTTTTCACTCCATTCAAAAGTACATAATGGCCTTGGATAAAGTTGGTGCCCCTTTCAAATTGCCTGCCCTTTTCATTTCTTATTTCAAGGCCTGATAAGATGACATTATAGGGTATGGGTTGGAAAAAACACATCTTGTTTTCATACCCCTATATGTTGCCTATATTATATAGGTTAAAACAATTGCATTCTCATTTTTTCCTACCCTAGGTATAGTATCCTAATCTTTTTACGTTGTAGAAGCATTGAGTTTAAATAATTAGAATAGTCAATGAAAAAATTTGTTTCTAAATTTAAAACTATAATTCATGATGTATGGGAAAAAAGAGATGTTACATTCGTGTTGGGGAGGCAGAGTTAGTCTAGGATTATTAAGACTTCATTGATGGATTATACGGAATATAATAATAGCTTACAATCCCTGAATGAAGTGTATATATGCTAGGCTAGTTTTGTGACACCTTACATGAAGGTAGTTAATTCGAAAAAAGAGGGCGATTCAAATCATGCTTCAAATCAGTAAATATAATAGATGTTTAATAATCAGCCAACCCTGTAAATATTGTATCATTTGTGCCTGGTGGACTGAAATCCACATAAATACATGGAAATGATAAACAAGCCCACAACAGAATGAAATGTTACAGCACTGTTTAAGTAAGATTTGTATCTAGTCTAGGTTGTATGCTACATTCAGCAGTTGGTTGGGCGGTGAATTGAATCTCCTACCATTGTAGGTTTAAAGTAAGACCTTGATATGAAAATCAATACTATATTTGTTAAACTTTTTTTAACATTTGCCTCTTTATCCTTAAACAGATTGAAGAGGTGGTATTCCCAGTGATTCCAGAGACTCAGGAAAGACGTGGTTTTGCCTTTGTGGTGTTTGTGAATGAATCGTCTGCCAGGGCTTCATGTAAACAAGGCAATAACTTCCAAGTCATCGGCCATGCCAAGGTAAGGGGACATGAAGGAGGCAATCCATTTGCCCTTTTTATTGCCAGAAATTTCTCCAACAAGGATTTAACAATTGGCCCAATTGAGTAATCAGGGGAAGGGGAATGTCATGCAAAACATTGGTATTGCCACCGGCATGAGAATCTTCATGTTTAAACCAGGTGTGTGTTTTTTCTTCCAAGTTTCTGCACTTTCTTATAATCTGGCATTTTGTTGCCATTAGCACACACTTTTCAGGTTTTGTTCCCAGCCATCCCCCAATTATCTTCCTTCTCATGTCTGATTGTCAAGCTAAGGGACCAATTTGAGAGGGAAATAGTGGAATTGAGAGAAACGTTTGATGGGTATAAGTAAAAAGTTGATGTCATACATCAAAGGAAACTTGTTTTGCTACACTTTGCAATAAGAAGGAATATATATGAATAATATTTGTCAATCAAGAAGACCCATGAAAGTATTTCATTCATTATTAATTATTTTATTTTATTATCTCTATATCAGACACGCTGTGAAGTCAAAATGGCAACACCAAGGGCCAACCGTGGTGGTGGAGGAGGTGGTGGTGGAAGAGGTGGTGGTGGAAGAGGTGGTGGAGGAAGTAAGTATTACATACAGTGTCAAAATGCCAACATGTCCATTGTCCATCCATATTCTTTTCAAACTTCACAAAGTATGAAGAACTGTGTGGCATTCAATTGCTTTGCAGGTCTTTAGAGGAGCTTCTGACAACATTCATGGGTGCCATTTATCAATCTCTTAATGTTTATTTGTTTTGGGTTTTGTTTTGAATGGTTTTACTTTGTGAATTGAGCTTCTTGATCAGGGTCAAATGTTTTGTGAGAATCTGGATTCTCCTCTTTTCAAATAGTTTGTTAAAAATTCATCTTCCGAGAATCAATGTGGATTTTGCAAGAATCTTTGCGAAAATAGATTTTCGTATTCTGTCAGTGTTTCTACCCTTGTTGATTAGCTCCACAGTGATATATCAGGGGAGTGATCACGAGAGATCCATTATTTTAGAAACTAAGTTCTGTTTTGATTCATATATGTGACCCGTCGCGTCAAAATGGACATGTTGGAGGCCCGAGTCAATTCTGAGTTATTGGTATGACTTGAAAGAGAACATTTTAAGCTTTGAAATGATACCATGTTGAATGTAATCGGACTTTGTAATCACAAGATATGAATTGAAGAAGCATATTTTTGTCTATTATTTTCTTTGTATTTACTCCAAATATATTGCCCTCTATCTTAAAACTGTTTGCCGACAACATGTCCTTTTTGACGCGACTGTTCATATATTACATTGCATCCAAGAAAGATCATTCTATCATTGTTTACGGAGAGTGTAAGTTCCAGGTTATGGCAAGTGAGGTACCTATAATAGAATGTGGCATTACTATTAAAGACAATTTGAACAGGTGTTCTATTTTTGTATTTTGCTGTCTGCCTACTTTAACACGCCACATACATTTCACTACACCTGTTGTTTTTCAGAGTGGGAATATGTTCCGGTATGCAATGTTCCCAACCATCGGTGCATCACAACGTCTTGCTAAATAAGATGGCAGCATCACATATCATCAACATGGACACATTCTACCTACTACTGTTGCCATTGATTCACTGGCTGTTTTATTGTGCCGAATGCTGTGGAACAGGAATACAGGTCGGATATAGGCCATGAAACTAGGATCTAGGCCTTTATCTAATCCCATTCGGAGAAGGGAATAGGCTATTTCAGCAGTTATAGGCCAGTCAATACAAAATAGGCCATTTCAGCAGATGTAGGTCATTCGAGGAAATAGGCCAGTCTAGACGAAATAGGCCATTCCATTCCAGCAGATATAGGCCATTTCAGCAGATATAGGCCATTCCAGCAGATATTATAGGCTATTCCAGCAGATATAGGCCATTCCAGCAGATATAGGCCATTCCAGCAGATATAGGCCATTTCAGCAGATATAGGCCTTCTAGCAGATATAGGCCATTCCAGCAGATGTAGGCCATTCCAACAGATATAGGCCATTCTAGCAGATATAGGCCATTCCAGCAGATGTAGGCCATTCCAGCAGATATAGGCCATTCAAGAGGAAATAGGCTTTTCCAGCAGCAATAGGAATATAAGAGAAGAGAAAGATGATACCAGCAGATATAGGCCATTGGAGATGAAATAGGCCATTCAAGAAGAAATAGGCCGTTGGAGATGAAATAGGCCATTCAAGAAGAAATAGGCCGCTGGAGATGGAATAGGCCATTGGAGATGAAATAGGCCATTGGAGATGAAATAGGCCATTGGAGATGAAATAGACCATTCAAGAAGAAATAGGCCATTCAAGAAGAAATAGGCTGTTGAAGATGAAATAGGCCATTCTAGATGAAATAGGCCATTCCAGCAGCAATAGGCAATTCAAGAAGAGAACGACAATACCAGCTTAAGTAGGCCATTCCAGAAGAAAAATGACATTCCAGTAGAAATAGGCTATTTGAGATGAAACAGATCACTCCAGCAGAAAAAGAACTTTCCAGCAGAAAAGACCACTACAGCAGAAATTGGCCTTTCAAAAAGAAGTAGGCCATTTCAGCAGATGTAGGCCATTCGAGAAGAGAAATATATTTCTTTTGTAGCAGATTTATAGACCATTTGAACTGATATACGCCAACCCAGCAGAAATAGGCTAATCAAGAGGAAATAACTATACCAGTATATAGATAATTTGAGCAGAAATAGGCCATTCAACACGTAATAGGCTATTTCAGCAGAGGTAGGCACAGCCAGATATAGGCCATTCCAGCATAAGTAAGCCCATTTTGTGAGCAACATTTCAGCAAGGAACTAGGCTTCTCGAGCAAGACCATGGGCAATTCCAGAGGAAATAGTTAAAGACCATTCCAGCAAGAATATAGGCGGCAATATACTGTGTTTTTATCAATGTTTTACTTATAGACTATTATATTTTGAATTATTATTTGTTAAAATGTAAGAGAAACTAACCTCGTATAAAATTGTTTTTTGCAGGAGGTTTTGGAAGAGGTGGCGGTGGTGGATACGGAGGTGGTGGTGGTGGTGGATATGGAGGAGGTGGCGGCGGTGGATACGGAGGTAACAGTGGCGGCGGTGGATACGGAGGTAACAGTGGTGGCGGTGGATACGGAGGTAACAGTGGTGGATACGGAGGTGGTGGTGGTGGCAACAGTGGTGGATACGGAGGTGGCAACAGTGGTGGATATGGAGGCAGTGGAGGAGGATATGATCAAAGCCAAGGTGGATACGGAGGTGGTGGGGGATTCAATGGAGGAGATGGCGGTTACGGAGGCAATGCTGGAGGCGGTGGATATGGAGGAGGCAATGCTGGAGGCGGTGGATATGGAGTAGGCAGTGCAGGAGGCGGTGGATATGGAGGAGCCAGTGCAGGAGGTGGATATGGAGGAGCTAGCACAGGAGGTGGATATGGAGGTGCGAGCGCAGGAGGTGGATATGGAGGAGCTAGCGCAGGAGGTGGATATGGAGGAGCGAGCGCAGGAGGTGGATATGGAGGAGGAGCAGGCACAGGAGGTGGATATGGAGGAGGGAGCGCAGGAGGTGGATATGGAGGCAGTGGTGGTGGTGGAGGTGGAGATTATGGTAAGAAATTTTGTCTTTAGACGCCATTAGATAAATATTTAGTTCAGGGACTAATTGGATTACTTGGAAACTGGATGTGTATGGTTTATGAAAAGATTATTTGATAAACACTTTGTTTTTATGTTATTATGACACTGACAGCCAAAGACCATTTTTAATTTTAACATTTTATTCGTCTACACCTCGTACTAGCAACAAGCAGATTATTGATTAATGGGCCGCGACAACTCACGGGTCGAAAGTAAGATGAGGATTGAGTTTGCTTCAATTGGTCAATGCCCATACACATACCTGTCACACTGTCCTGTGTGTTCAAAACCAAAGTGTGAAAATGTAAACTGCACTTTGTTCTACCCTTTTCAATATAGCTTTATTAATTTATTAACCAATTTTCGTGAACAACGTCTCAAATTAAAGAGAAGACATTTCTTTACAACATTATAATCAAATATTTTTACGAAGGTGCTATAGTTTTAGAGTTACAAGTATATTTATTAAGTGGCCAGTTACTTACTTTAAGAACTGTAAAGTTCAAATACAGAGATGAGTGAGCTAGGGTACTGACATTTTTTGACGTATTGAAAGAACGCAATGTGCTATAAAATGTCCTTTGTATTTAGTAAAATCCCATTCAAGTCATAATCAAGTTTCCTAATTAAAAGAGTCTCCTAACCCCAGTTTAGGGTTTTTAACCAGGATCGCAATTTTCGAAGAAAAAATATCCAACTAAATCGCCAGGAATCGATCCGGGGACCCTCCGGACTCATGTCCCACCCACTAAGCCATGGCCCTCAGGTACTCGTTCACGCAGTATACCGTGCTCACTATATATAGGCTGAGTGAATTACGTCATCGAAAAAACGGCGGCACAGGCGGAGATGGGCTTAGGAGTAGCATTTTTTAGCACTCAGCGGGGTTAGGGTTAATAATGCAAATGAAATTTGTCACAAACAGAACATCATTTTTTTAACTGTACGATTGATTTTTTTCCTTCACAGGTTCAGGTGGTGGCTTTGGTAAGGCACCCAGAGGGGGAGGTGGCGGTGGACGTGGTGGTGGTGGTGGTGCTGGTGGCGGCGGCTACCATCCGTATGGAAGATAAGAAGGAACTTGGCATGGGTAAGAATCAGGGTTGTAGCTAGCCACATTTTAGTGCCGGCTAAAATCTCACATATTTATCGCCACGCTCTTGCATTCTCTGCCATTTTGTGGTATTTGATGTACATTTACTCAAATTTTGAGTCTTAGAGCTGGTTAATTTGCCTGAAAATTGCTGTGAGTGCAGTAATGGTTGTTTAGCCTTAGTGCCGGTCGCTACCGACCGGCACCGACCAGTGTAGCTACATCCCTGGTAAGAATAAGATAATGGGTTCCACAAATCATAGAGAATTTATACTGTAGAAATCTGGGTTTATCCAAGAGGATAAGCAGTTGTGTGAAGCTAGAAGAACTATTATGAATGTATTGTTTTTGTACAGGTATTCTGTATAGTTCAGGCAAATTCTGTCAATCAAGTTGTTTTGGTTTTTTTCTGTGAAGGTGTAAGGGAGGGTAAAAAAACAACGACTTAATAGTAAAAAGTATTGAACAAACAATGCAACACACAGATAAACAAGAGGAGAAATCGTAGTTGGCAAACAATGCACTATGTTAAACTGTGACAAACTTAGTATATCCCATAATGCATAATCAAGTGTGTTCTTCAAACGTATCAGTTCATCGTGAGTACAACAAAGTATCTTCTCATAAGTCATGTGATCTCTGCTATAGACCCTATAGAGTCTATGTTTATACACACACTCTTACAGTGTTAGCTCTTGCCCATCGTCATGCCTTGCTGAACAATTGAATGACTGCGCGACTTTAAATATCAGGTGTATCCATGCTGTGCGCATTCAAACTTACAATCATAAGCGTATTAGCCGTAATCGCCTTTAATGAATGAATAGATCGAGGTCATGATATTATTGATTGAAAAGGTTTGTCGGCATACAAAATAGTTTGCTGGATTCGTGTAACTTTTTTTCATCAAATCCAGGAATAGGTTGTTTCATATTGGTTGAAATTGGTTCGAAACAGTGATCATTAGTGAAAAGAAAACTAAATCTGGAGAGAAGAAACACAGTCCTCCCCAGGGATATTGATGAATCCACTAATGATCAGCAATTAGATTGTCAAACCCAATGCTCAAAACTGCATGTTTGTAAGGGAACCTGTACAACTTGATACACATGTCATTTTGATTTTATTGCCATGTTTTTAACTCGTGGTGCATTATTTGCCGACTACGATTTCTCCTCTTCAGATAAACGCATCCGAAATGTGTCATAATTCAGGTTGTGTGCCTAATGCTCAGTTCACGCAATACATTAGTTCTAATCTCTTTATTGATTTATAAATCCGATTATAGTGGTTAATTAATAAAAGTCAGTTCATTTTCCCTCTTGCAAATTCTGTGTAAGAAGTAACTGGAGTGTCTTCAATGAAGGGCGTTCATTGTTAATTACTTCCATCTCATTTTCTAATCACCATAATAAAAACGACTTCTTTTTCTCCTCTTTGCACAGACAAACAAACTCCACTTCAGCCAAGGAATTGTACCATGTAGAGACCAATCTCTCTCTTCATACTGAGATAACGGAAGCCTGATGTGGTTTACGCCGTCCATAACAACATTTTCCCTCTTTGACTTACTGGCATTGCGATTTATTTTGTTATTCACTGGATCTGCGAGTTGTGTGGAACAATTTGTACATATTCTATTTTATTGTAAACTGCAGAGTTGGATCATGCCTTTCAGCTTCTTTTGATATAATACTGTGTAAGAGGAAAATGGATCAAGTGATAAAATACATCGCACTACCAACGCTTTATTTCTCCGTTGAACCAGATATATGAAGAATTTTGTGACTGTTAAAAACAGATGTGGCTTGTAGGGTGTAGCTCATCAATGGCTGAAGAAGGCTGGCCCTGATTTATTTCAACCGCAACTTTCATTGAACAATCATGATCATATAAATCAAGGTGCTAGCACCAACATTTAGTCCACAAGAACACTGCCCTTTTTTATTCTGTGAAATATTAATCAACAGACTTGGGGTTGTTGTATTGAATCAGACCTGATAAAAATTAACTTTCAATTATAGTAACATACTTGTACCATACATATTTGGTATAAAGTTCAGTATGTGCTGTATTCATCAAACCATTATTTCATTTTTGATAGTTGAATACTGAGTTAAATGTAGGTTGCCATCACATGTCCATAACCCCAAGTCTGTTGAAGCTTCACAAGCTGACAATCGATCTTCTAAGAAATGGCTTGCTCTTTTGTAAATAATAGTCAGCATTATGAGTGTCCTTTCAATGATTAACTTTTGACCAAAAGAGCAATCTGTTGATCCCTAGAATCAATTGTCTATTTGTGAAAAAGACTTATATTATGTTTATTGTATGTAAATGTTGTCTTGTGTTGTTTGCGACATTATTTTAATGATCGATGTGCACTGTAAATTATTTTCATGAACTTTTGGAATGACGAGTGGAGGTGGAGCAAATGAAGTACTTAAATCGTCCTGCTAGCAGAATGACTCGATGAAAAGAAACAGTTGTATGTAAAATAATAGATGTTATTCGTAAGTGACGTAATTTACTACAATTGGCATGCTTTCGTTATGATTAGTGACGTCACATCGAGTAGGTCTTTTTAGCCTAAATTCGTCAATTAGGAATAACGTCTATTAAAGGTAGATGACCCGATCACATTTTCGTAACACAGAATTATTTCAAACATACGGAGATTTTCATATCATATGAAAGCTCGTATTTTTCTCATCATCATACTGAAATTTGACGGCCTAAATCGGTATAATTACGGAGAAATCGATGAAATAACGTCGAATTACCGCGAATGGTGGTAACCACCGATATAGTCTGTGTACTACTCAATGGGTACAGTTCACAGCATCTTGTGCGTCTAAAATAAGAACCATTAGAGCTATGCAACTCAAACTTTGGAACACAACTTTTTTAAGGATGACCTTTCATGTAGAATAGAAAACTTCAAGTTGAAAATCGGAATGTGATCGGGTCATCTACCTTTAACCATTTTGTTTTTTGTAATTGTTGATGGTAATAAATATGTTGAAAACTGATTTGAGTTTCGTGATTGTTGCTCTGTTTTAGTAAACCAAAATGTCCTTACGAGGTGCTATTATCGTTGCTGCTCTGTCAAAACATCGTATCTCCATCCGACCCTTCAGCATGTATAAAGTAATACTTCCTATGTATATTACCTTTGGGCAGTCTGCTTTAAACATGTTTAAAGACCAATAAACATATCAATTAAAATCATGTATTAGTATTCCTATGCATACCCATTGGTACTTTTACTTTGTACATGTTGAAGGGCCGGAAAAACATACTACAGTGGAACCTCCTTAACACAAACTCTGTTAACACAAAATTCCTGTTAACTCAAAGAGTTATTAAAGTCCTGAGCTTATATGTGACCCGTCGCATCAAAAAGGACATGTTGGAGGCCCGAGTCAAATCTGAGTTATTGAAATGGCTTGAAAGAGCACATTTTAAGCTTTGAAATGACCCCATGTTGAAGGTAATCAGACTTTGTAATCACAAGATATGATTTGAAGAAGCATATTTTTTTTTGTCTATTATTTCCTCTATCTCAAAACTGTGTTTGCTGACAACATGTCCTTTTTGACGCGACGTGTCACATATTTTACCATCAATATAATATGACTGGAACACAAATTCCTGTTTACACAAACTAAAATGCAAAGCCCTGGCAACTTTGTGTTAGCAAGGTTCACTGTACATGGTTTTGACAGAACAGCGATGTTATGCCAGTTTATTCAAAATGTAGAACTATCACTCAAGTATTTAAGCAAATAGGTGACCCTGGAGATCCCCCTTTGCCGTTTACAACAAAGCAAAGTACACAAGATTGTTCCTAATGACTGTGTGAGGCAGTGTATGCTACAGTTGTTTAAATTATCAAAATGTTTCACTCGATTTTTGGACTTTCAAATGTAAAAACACATGTGAAAACTTGTATTATGTGTAAATATGATAACATAGTATGCAGAGGAATGAATCCCTTGGGCAAATATTCTGTTCGATGGTACTAACCATTTCAAGTTGATACGGTACATTACAAAAAGGCTATATTTTGGTGATGGTGCAATCTAAAATTTGTTGACTTCCATGTTGTTTGTAGTCAACCGCATGTAACGTTATTCCGGGGGCACCTATAGATTTTTCCATACATTTTAAGACTTTTGAAAGACGAAGCAATGGCACCTGTTCAGGAATTTCTTGGATAAGTACAAGTGTCCATAAATTGACTCGTATTAAGTGAAGAAAAGAAAAAAGTATGTACAATGCCTGTGTACTGTAGTTGATGTGAGCACTTGCACCCAAATGTGGTGAATTTTCATACTTGTTAACACAAAATCTGATTAAACACAAAATCTGATTAAACACAAAATCTGATTAAACACAAAATCTGATTAAACACAAAATCTGATTAAACACAAAATCTGATTGATAAAGAGACTCATAAAAACACCTGATAATGCAAATTTGCTGAAAACACAAAATTAAAATTGATGCGTGAACACGGTTCCACTGTACAGTGGAAACCGGGAGACTCAAATTTGAAATGAATCAGTCGGGGCCTGTAGATCATATTTGTCTCCCTTCACCTAATCTACCTTCCTTCTCGTGGCTAGAAGTTTTTAATACAGCAGAATTAGTATTTCGACGCTGCCACTTTGGTAAAGCTCATGATCCTTTATGGAAGAATTTACAGCACAGCATTGTTTAACATCCGTTTGAAATGACGGTCAATAGACCATTGTCGATGGTAAGTGTCCAGTTCCAGACTACTGTTATAAACAACACCAAAAGTAAGTCCCCTCCTAAACAATTCGTCATAACATCGTAAGATAAAACATTTTACCAATAAAACTTAGTTAGAAATAATCCTATGACTGTTTCCTAAGTGATGTTTGAAAATGAAAGATTTCCATTACTTCATGGCTGAATGAGCTCAAATGGAAGACAAAAACTGCCCTTTTCAAAAGTCACAAAAGTTTATGAATTGCTTCTCACTAATGGAAAAGTACCCGTGGCTGAGCAAAATTTACTGTAATGTGTAATCAATTCATGATCATTCAGCCATGTAAATCCCATTCTTGGCTCCGATATTAGCATAGTGAGTTGTGACTTTTGAGAAGGGCAGTTTTTGTCTTATTTTTGAGCTTATTCAGCCATGAAGTCATGGACATCTTTCATTTTCAAACACCACTTAGGAAACAGTCATAGGATTATTTCTAACTAAGTTTTATTGGTAAAATGTTTTATCTTACGATGTTATGACGAATTGCTTAGGGGGGGGGGGGGACTTACTTTTGGTGTTGTGTTTAGATGACTGGTTGGTTTTTAGTGTATGGTTTATACATACACTGAGCCAAAAAAGAAACTTATAAAATTTAAACAGATCACCAAATAAAATTCTGTGCATGAAAATGTACCAAATTTGGATACAATATTACTGCAATGTATTGCATCAAATGGCAGTCAATAACCAATTGTTCGCTTCAATGACACAAGAGAAATGTACACTGACCCTCAGTGATCTGTTAACATTTTTATAAGTTTCTTTTTTGGCTCAGTGTACATGCACATGCATAATGGCAGGCAAGCTTTTGTTTGCTTGGCCGCTGTGACATTACAGGCAACATCGTCTATATGGATAAGACTGACCAATGTGATGGTGCACAATAACATTCAGGCCCATATGGAGACTAAATATATAGTTCAACAAAAATCCCTGGTTCAAGACCGTGGTTTTACCACCCTTTTTCAATACATCATTTAGCAACTTTTGAATTCAGGTATTCCTCCATTCAATGTGTGTTCATTCAAATATTACAACACCTGCGTAGTTGTAGCCCTGTTCTAATATTACTGTGCGTACATTATGTGTGCCAAAACTCCTTTCGATGGAGTAACTTATTTTATATAGGCATAATCTAAAGGGGAACTTATCATTAGTTTAATCAGTTCTAAAGCACGGTGTACCCTTAAAGGCATATTATGTGATCTTTTCCAGGGGGTGCCCTCTATTCAAAATTTATTTTAGAAAATAGATTTACATTTACATTTCTGATCATAAATCATAAATATAGTCAGAGTTCCCAGAGCGATACGATTCCTAATTACATGTACATCAAAATCATGGTTTAAAGAGTGAAAATAAACTGTCCGGTCTGTGCGACAACTTATTTTTTACTCTAAATCACTGTAAAACCATGATTTTGAAGTAATTGGGAATCGTAGCGCTGCGTAACTCGGAATATATTTATGATCAGAAATGTAAATCTGCAAGAAAATCTCCTTTTAAAAAAAATCATGAATAGAGGGTGCTCCCTGGAAAAGATCACATAATATGCCTTTAATTAGCATAGTAGTGCATACTAACTATAGTTTTGGTCAACAACGTATGCTTTTGCAGTGCGTCTACTGCAATTTGCAGCGCATTATGCCGATGCATGACATACTCACTGCACGGAATTGGATGGAATGTTTGTGGGTTATTCGATACTAACAGGGGTAAAAGTTGACAAATGTGGGCAATAAAAGGTACAAATTATGACTGTTTAAGAATGAGAATAAAGGTACTTTTAGACTGTACCCACGGTCCGACATAAATGCGTTCGGTTCGGTATTATTTTTTGCATAGAACTCTGTATGCGGCATCGTTGTTCCACTTGAAATAATAATACCGCCCACATTTTGGTCAGACAATATAACACGGGTACGGGTATGTCTTTTATACTCTTCTTAACTGCTTTAAAACATGAATGAAGTGATTTAATAGTAAAATATTCCCATTCACATCTATTTAGCAACTATTTTAAAGTTAATTATACCCTTCTATGGACATGGCCTGAATGGCGGAACCCATACATCTGTTACGAGGTATGATACGCCATAGGCATTGTGATGTAATCAGTGGTTTGTAAAAATGTTAATGGGAGTCGGTTGATCTCACAACAGTTATAATTCTACTGTGCACCACGCTGATTATTTGAGAGAAACAAACAATAGTAAAACAACTGTAATAACGACAGAATGACATACAATTTTATCTGGTTCTTTTTTGTTTTTTAATCATCTGCAAAATCAAAGTTGTGTACCAATCCCAGTTCAATCAGTACCTTGAAGGAGCATGTTATCATAGCACACGCAATGACGCCATAATAGTTATGGCTAAACTTCTATTGATCCAGTGTACATTTACCTATCTATAATGAGATTAGCATAGATGGGAAATCACTAACCCAACTGGAAGGGCAGGATAAAAACAAGAAACATCGAAAGGGAATAATATGTTTTGGGGAGACGAGACTCGCCATTATCAAATAAGAAAAGGTGAAGTAGGCAAAGTAATAGAGGCGATCTTATCTCGCCAAAACAGGTATTTTCCTTCCATTTTGATATTTCTTATTTTGTCCCATCCCCAACATCAGTTGGGTTAGTGATTCCCACCGATGCCATCTCTATTTTTTATCACTTCCCTTTTGGGATCCTGATATAGCTTTGTCTGGGTGATCTGTTGGAGCTCTCTTATCATTCTATAACAAGCTTAGTTTTAAGCCATTAGAGTCAGTGTCATAATGATATGGTCATAATTCCAACAATGTATGCGTACAAGTGACCGTAAACATGGAAATGCATTCCTGATGCTTTCAAAAAATGACCACGCATCCTGATTGGTCAATCATGAAAACGTGACGTGCATGCATGCATAGTTGTTCGCGTATTACATTCATCTGGAGGAAGCTCCGCGAACAACAACAAAACACGCTCGCATGAAATAGCTTGAATTTTGTCCATAGCATTATGACAGTGACTATAGAAGATAGGTACAATGGATCAATAGAAGTGAAAGATTTTAAACTCTTTTCTTCATGTAACACAACACAAAGACATTCACCGCCAATTAATTAGTGCAAGGTCTAAAATAAATGTTTGCACTAAGAAACAACATTTTGTTCACCAAATTCAAACAGACTCAAGCATTATGTTGTGTGAGCCCAAAATGTTGGTAGTCTGTTCACTACTTTTTACACACATACAAATGAAATTGAAGTTCCCCATCTTTAGCCGGCTTCCCCTAGTTCCCTTTTCCCACCCCTTTCCCTCTTCCCTTTCCCATCTTCTTCCTCCAATCTTCTTATTTCATCCATCCTATCTATACCAAAACTATGGGGTCACAAATCATACTGATTTCTCTATCTAAGAATGACATTGATATATTTCCCCGAACCACCAAACAGTCCTAGCTATACATACTAAATCCCTTTTCCTCATCCTAACATGTTTCTCTAATCCCAGTACACTTGGAGTGCAAAGTATTCTAAAACCTACATGTAGTACAAAAACTATAGCCGGTGTGGTCCTCAAATACCAAAAAAGTCGCCACTGCTCAAGCTTCAGTTCAATCGGCCCTTGTTTGAATTGCTTTTCTAAACACAAATAAGGGACAGGAGAACTAACATGCAACAGATTTAACAGTCTACTCTTTAGTGTTTGAGCTTTTTATGCCTTACGTTAGTCTGTTTGCCATCCTCAATGCAGTCACATTGGTCAACTTTCCAGTACGAGCAGCAGCATTTTGCGAGTGCACCATCACCACTGCCATTATTGCGACTGAATACACAAATTGGAAAACATCAATGCCATTGCATCAAAGATGGCCTACACAAACCACCATGAAGGCTATAAGTGAGTGACCAACATGTCTACATCGTTCAAAATAATATAGATTTGGCATCATTGTAACATTCTGGATAAATAAATAAATAATATTTATTCCTTTTTTGTCAGTAAAATTGCAACCCTATTTTGATTGTACCTCTCTGACATCAAACATTACATTTCTAAACAATGTAAACCCAAATGAATCTTGTGAATAGTACTTTCATTTTACCCATTCATTTGCCTATTTTTGTTTCGTCATAACACCTTCATCCAATTTGATATTGCTTGACAGATTGCATAAAAGGAAGGATAGCACTACAACTAGAAATAGGCGTCACATATTTCACAATTCACATTAAAACAATAGAAATATGGGCAAAATAAACCCTTCAACAAACTGTATGTGTTAATTTGTGCACCAAAAGCTAGATTGTGCGCCTATGAGACCATGTTCCCTCTAGCGCTGCCCCTGATTAAAAGCATAAAACAAGGGTGGGCAACCTTTTGCACAATTGGGCCATAATATAATGATTTAAGAAAAATTCATAGGCCACAGATTTGTCCAAGAGTCAAGGTTGCTCATCCTTGGCATAATGACATTTAGGCACATCACTTGGGTAAGTATTGCAATGTTTAACTGTTGACACTACTGTCTCGATTACAGAAGTGAAATTAAATGCAGAAATAATTCAACTCAGAGAGACGACCAATTTTTGACAACCCTGGCAATTTGCATCACATTTTTTATTTGCCTCATCAATTCCCCCAATGACCTTGCACTGAAATGCAAGTCAAAGCACAATTACAATTTCAAATATCCATTTCTTTGACACAGATGACGGTATACAAATAGTGAATGCCAGAGAGTGTGATAGTATACAAATATTGAATGCCCGAGAGTGTGATAGTTCAAACTTTATCACAAGGTCAAATCAAAATTTGACCAAGTGATATAGTTTACTACTGCACAAGCAAATGGCATTCAATATTTGTTTTATATCATAATATCCCATTATTATTTTCCAGCTATAATGATAGTTAAACTATCCCATGGTTGAAATCAAGCCTATCATGATATATAACACTATATCAATGACTGGTCACAGAACAAATGGTGGAAAGTACATTTGCATGCATGCATAAATGCTACAATGTGATGCCTGTGCCTAAAGCGATATGGACTTCCATCAACATTTTGGTATGATAGTATATCAACTTTGGGTGAGCCCTTTGCCACCAATTAAAACATGCATCTATATACAGTTTGATCAGTTCCAAATTGGTGAAGCATCATTACAGTCAGCAAAAGAATACAGACGCAGGAGCGCATGAAGACAACAAGCGCATTGTAAATGCGTGACACGTGCATGCGCCTGGATTACCTTTGCATGCAGAGAGATAAAAAACCCTATTATTTCTTGACTATTTGGAACTGACCAAACTATTATAGTAGCCTTATGGGGATTGAAATCAAGTGCTAATATTAATCAAAATGGTATCCTCAAAATGGTTTTGTAACTTCCGACATACAACCGACAAAATACTTGATTTAGATTTAACCCTTTGAACACGGACGGCCGCTTTAGAGGCCTCTATTGCATTGAGTGTCAGGGGGTCAGTGTTCAAAGGGTTAAGATTTATAAATCATCATTAGCTTGGCCATAAAATTCATTTTGTGTGAAATAAGTGTGTTATTTAAAAGATTCAAGGGCAGCTTTCATGAGTGTATGTTTAACACACTTAAAATATTCATTTTGAGCTCTATTTATTCATACAAACTTGGCTCTCTGCAAGTGTCCAAATTGGTGAATGGATAAAACAAATTAATAATAATATACATAAAAGGTCTAAAAAGGCAGCTTTTTGCCATCTCCCCATGGAATCTCCACAACCTCACTATAATTTGTCTCGTTCTCACGTAATGTTGCCAATTCATACACCCTTAGTGGTTGCGTACCAATCAGAAAGCAGAAAAATGAAATATGCCGAGTGCATTGAAAATGTCTAATTACACTCCATGTACTCGCCAAATGATGTTTTACCTTCGGGTATTACTGTATCAAACTTGCTAACATGTTGTATTTGTTTGAAAAGAGAGTAAAAGATATGCACAAAATTATAATCTTTAATAAGTATTGTCATGTATGAATTAGGTCATTACATGCGTATGATTTGTTTCTCAAAAAATTAGAAAACCAAGGTCTTCATAATAAAATATGCGATTGAAATTGGTATATTCAAGTAATACACATAGCAACACCATTTGACCGAGTTAGCAGGCTTCAGTAATTTGGTTATCCCTCTTGGTAAAAAGTCACCAACATTAGACAGTGGGTTTCATAAAACGATTCTGTAATTATGGCTAACATCCTTGCTGTCAATTAACAGTTTCTACGCTAATTACATACGCGACAAACTATAGTGATTCGAGACCCCTGACACCCACACACCAAGGACATTGTTTTTGAACATCTGGATTTTTTTGGGTGGTTTTTTTACACAGCTAAACAATTAAAAGGCAAATCACGGCGTCATTGTCCTCCTACAACAAATATTTGGTATGGTAACGTCTCTGCAACAACGATGACTTAATCCCTCTAAACCCAACAATCACATGGTAGTCTGGTGATGGCACAACTCTCGTTATTCTGAAATGAGATAACATAATACAAAATTATGAATTAAACATTGGTGAAGTTCACTTACAGGAACATTCAGTCATTTCAAAACGAGATATTTATGTTAGAATTTCCTTCAAAACCATAATATATACACTAAGAGATTGATATAGTATTTTCTTTCCAAAAAGTCATAAATAGGGGAAATCACCTTAATTTGACAACATTTTAAACATATTCTGGACAATTTTTAAAAATTCTAAAATTCAGGAAAATCCGTAGAGATTAACTTTGTAACTGGTGGTGTCTACAAGCCCGCATGAAGCGTATTTGATCATTTGGGTTAGACAGCGAATGATATACCTACTGAAAATGGTCTATTGTTTGATTGTACACAATAATAAAAGTGTGGCTAGATTTGCATTCATAAAAGTCATTTATTTGTAAAACGACACAACATTGGGCACTGTCTTTCTGGCTATTCTATGAGTGATTACAATAACCTTTGCAAAACCCCAGTTTGGAATCAATTTAATTGGGGGAGGAAAATGCATAGAGCATGGTGGCTGACACGGTAGGTAGGTTTATTCATTTGGAAGAATTGCCACCTCTGTTGATGTGCTGATCTACTCGAAATTCAGGGATACATGGTTAGTTTGTATCCGCCTTTATGAACAAAGTATGCATTTTATTTAATTATCAGTATATTGCTTAGCTTTTTTCATTAAAACAATTTTGACAAATACATTATTATTGAAGAATCTTGGAGGAAAGAAAAATGTGCCGGATTCACATTTTTGTAGAGTAAAAAGATCACAAAAACATTTTATTTTAAATGCAGGGTGCTTGTAAAATGCTTGTATTTGTTATCCAAAAAATAAATTAAAAATGTGACATATTTGTCTGAGCTACTCTTGCTACCTCTCTGGATCTGGACACTCAAATTGAAGACAGTTGAACCTTGTTCACACAAACCCTGTGAAAATAAAATCCTGATCCTACAATAAGGTTTTAATATGATCCCAAGCAGTATTTTAAATGGTTTTACCTGATAACACCAAATCATATATACGCACAAACTTGGTGGCCTCAGAGACTTTATGTGAAGAAGGTTCTACTGATTTATTTGTCAACTAGATGAAATGACAAATTGTAATGCACGTCACATACTAGCACAGACATGAACAGAAATGACTAAACTAGGGAGAAATAGTTCAAGCTACTTGACTGCAGAAATTGAATTAGTCATGAAGGTAGCTCTACCTAACCATTCGTAGAGTTAAAAGTATATATTACATTTATTTCCCATGTGGTGTTATTGCATCTTTCATTGTAAGTAGTCAACAAAAAATGTTAGAATGGCTTGAAACAATAAGAAAGGCATTATGCGATATTATTGGATAGTATATTGTTCTGTTTGCTATGCGCTTGGTGAGGGGCACATGCTGCACTTGAACCATCTATACAGCCATAACCGTTCTGCTATTCTCTTCAAAATACCTATTTGATTGGACTACATGTGGGGAAACTTCTGGGTTTTTCATACAGTTGCTATGATGGAGAATATTTTCCCCCTTCATATTATGCTGCAGTAGCTATGTGCCAACCATTTGCTTGTCAAGGAATTTAACACATGTGATCTTTTTCTGTGATGTTTCTAGAAATGCATTTTTATGTCAAATTACATTTATAACCATATAGCTAAAATATCTTACAAGCTACAGAGCAATACGTTTCCTCATTACTTCAAAATAAGATTTTGAAATAAGTTGTCCTGGTACCCAGGGACAGTTTATTTTCAGAGTGTTTTTTTTAATTGTAAATAGAATTCCATGGTTTGACACCATGTTAACGCCATTTACAGCGTTTCCGGTTACGACCGCAACTGTACACACTGTACTACAGAATGCTTTATAATGAAAATCAAAACAAATATGTTGAAAAATTCCTTAAATTGGAAGCAGATTTCCATTATGATTTAGTCAAGTTCTATGATTTTGTTTGATGGAAAATACAGTCAAGGTCTCAAATTTTAGCTTTAGGAGTAAGCCTTGGGTCCTCGCCCAAAATATTTTCCTCAGAGGATAGCTACATTTCCGTATCATGTGACTATTTCCTATCTTCAATATCGCGTAGTCATGGTAGTAAAAAGCCTTTATACGTCCAACAGATAATTTGATCCTTTTTTTTAACGATACACTATAAACTCTTACACAGCTACAGAAACATCACCTTTACATGTTTCTAAATGTACAGTGTCAAAATCAACATTAGGGCGTTATAAAGGGATGTGATGTGATACTATCGTGACGTGAATTATGCATCAAATGCATCGTCCCTAGTATGCTGAAAGCACAGTTCTGTGGTAGATATAATGTCAGTAGAACTTGTTTGGGGCGGTTTTCGGATGGGAGAGGTTTTTGGCATGGCAAAGTATTAGAGGGTGTTGCTAGATTGTGTGACAGTGAATTACACACGGTATATCTGGGGGTGGAAATGGGCGGAATTTAGCGGGAAAAAACGGACTTGCCAACGACAGGATTCGACCCTGGGTCCTCCAGCATGGATCACAGTACTTAGTCCTCTCGGCCAGGGGTCAAGCGCCTACAATTCCGTGCGCATTTATCACCCGCAGTGAGCACCCGGCGAGATAGACTGAGGCGACACGTGCTGCCATCATAGTTTTCAAATGGGATTTCATGGGGTTTAGGGCTGTTAAAACTTGAAAGTCACATAATATTGCTTTAAATGGACAAAAGGCCAGGAAAATAATATCCAAGGTCTGTTATCGCTACAAACTTTCTCGCACTGGCACCCAAGGAAGTTGCTTGTCAATTTGATTTTCTAGATCACCAATGGTTTTAAAGGGGGATTGAGAGATATGTATGGGATCTTGCCCTCAACTTTCCTGGAAATCTGTTTTTTGCACCTATGTAATACTTATGCATTTTATATATAACTACCATCTGAAACCGTTTACCTCAATTTGCCATCTATCGTGTAAAATTTAATGATTTGGTCAAATGATCAGCATCACTCGCCACATAAATTGCTTCAACCCATTTTCAACCTAGCACCATCATTCAACCCTTTTCCCATAAATTATTACACTTCAGGGTTCCTACGTACCAATATTTATTGAAACAATTTATTTTTTCCAAATTTCATTTTTCTCTGCAATCTCTCAGTGCCCCTTTAACAACAACAAAATGATGTCTAACTTGGAGCCAATCAAGATATTTCTAACATAGAAATGAAATAAAGACAGGGCTTTGTCACCATTACCGACATCTGTGTCACCTAAACTCAATCACACACACACAAATATTCTTGCTGAGTAAAGCAGCATTTCACAACCCATTTTTAGAGGTGTTATCTTTTGTTTCTGCAAATGTTGGGTATTTTAAAAAACTCATAAAAAACACCGATAGAGCCCTGCATGCATATCCTATGTTATTTAACTTTTAACACCACCCAGTATTGTAAATACTGATCTTTAAAAGTCAGTCATAATTTATTATGGAGCATAGGTTTTGATCAAAATAATATTCAAGATTAATAATTTTTCGGGCGGACTCTGGATTCCCTAATTTCCCCAAACATACTCTGGGTTGATTGTTAGGGCGCCACATCTTATCACATTTTCGTGATTTGCATCAAAGAGCGGACAATTTTTTGTTCTCAGTAAGCTTATTGTTAATTTGTCGATGGGTTATTTTTGCGATTCGGGAAGATTTTTGTTTTGTTCCAGGGACTTGAAATTTGTGGGCAGGACTCAATTTCCCAGGGCTCCCTCTCACCCTACCCTACAGTTGATGTTACCCATTTTTGTTGAAAAATGTTTTGTTGTTGCTTCATCAGAAGAAGAATTGGCTGTAATTATGGTTATAAATGGTTGGCACAATCATTGGTGGATACCAGGCATAGGTTTCATGCATATTTGTATCAGCTGTTTCAGTACAGACTGTAAGCCTACCATTTTCCAGAAGGCCTTGGGAAAATAGTAGGCTTATGCTCTCTAGATCAGGGGTTTTCCACATTATTTAATGGAGTGCCACTATTATGAGATAAAATGAATGATAAGGCGCCAACTGCACCCATTTTAGATTGAAGAGTCCAAGCACCAACCACCATTGCTCCAAGAACCACATTTGGCGCGTGCGCTGCTTGTTGAGAAGCCCTGCTCTAGATCATCTTGGGGCAATCCAAATTTGGATAATGACTGATCCAAACACTGTATATATTTCAGAAACCACTATTGCCTTCTCAACACATGATTAAAAGTGATAATTTAAGTCTATCACAATTGTATTTATTTTTAGTTATTCTTTAAAGATGTCAAACTTATATTTGTTCTTCAAATTAATGAGAATGTGTTTTATTAAGAATATTTCCTAAACTGTCTACTTCTAGACTTCTAAATATACGCATAATGTTAAGAATATATTTATTAACCCTAACCCTGCTAATCCAACAAAATCTCTCTCGAAGCGTGATGGACGATCACCTGGACTCTAAGCCGCGGTGGCCAGGGTTCGATTCCCAGGGGGCACACACCATTTTTTTCTGTCCTTACTTGTCCAGTGTTTCCCTTTAGCTTTATTGCTACAAACCCCCATGATGGGTTAAGGTTTTAATGAGCAAAGTAAAATGTCATTATTTCTTGTTGTTGTGTCTACAAATTTGCTTGCCATGTTTTTGTGCACTATAACCAATAAATGCATGACAACATGTGTATATATCACAGTCACCAATACTACATAAGGCAAACAAATAACTGATTATCATTTCACCAATAAATGTATTGGGTATAGGGCATGTTACAATTACAATGTCAAGGAGAGTTATACCACAACCAGATATGTCTAGTTTTGTAAAAAGAAAAAACCCAGCAGAATCATTTTGTGTTAAAACAACCATTCCAAGTAATTATGGATCACTAACTCTCAGATCTACCTGAAATATGTTTCTCACATTTCTCGATGGTTACAATGAACATATGAAAAATAACTAAATTGAATTCCTACTATTCATGTGGGTGCTATGGTGAGTCTATATTGAAGTGGTTCTGGTACCCACCTGTAAGTGTGCACTATGGATGGGCAATTTGGAATATTTAGGGCCATATTTCTCGTACTAAACGTGAGCCATAGCTAAGTAAACTCATGTTTAAGTTAAACGCAAGTTTATCTTTTAGACAAGACGTTTAACAAAACACATTTTTAAACACTATGAATATTGTGCCATATTTTTGTGTATGCCATTTCCTCAAATGGGTTACCGTAGAAATTAATGGAATGCATCAAATGTATAATTTGTCTATATTGTTCAACTCGAAATGCACCCAATATGCACCATGGTGTTTCGAAAAGAAAATTGTGACATGAACTTGGTGCAAATGTTAAGTTTAAATGTGAGTTAAACTACCCCCATACCCATGTTTAAAGTTAGACACTTTTCAGCGAGTTAGATGTGTGTTAAAGTTAAACATATTTTTGAGAATGTGTTTAGTTAAATGATGTGTTTAAAGTCAAAGTTAAACGTGCGTTTAGCTTAAAACCATCTTTAAATACGTACGAGAATACGGGCCAACGTTGACAGGCCATAATCCCTAATGATTTTGTTTACTTTGCATGTGTTAATTAAACCTGTAGATAATGTTGGAATCAATATTCAGCCAAATAAGAGTGGTGGATGACCCATACAATTTTTTATGATATTGGTTGTTGTTTTAACACAAAATGACTAGAGAATCAGACTATAGAGAATGTATAATTAATTGGCATGAGAGTGATAGAAAAAGTAGAATAAAAACGAATAACAAAACAAAACTAAAACTAGACACAAAAAAAGCAAGGAAAAAGGTAGACATGCAAACCTATTGTGTTTTGTAAAAGCCTTGACTGACACACATGTGGGTGTGTGCTAACGGGAGTAAGGATGGTACACAGCCGCTGTTGTATCATTAGTTGACGCTTTACCACACTCAGAATTCTCTAAAGGAGAAAAAAATAGGGGGAAATAAAAAAAAAAGACAACAAAAAGAGAGAAATGGACTCGTTTTAGTACAAACAGTTTCAAGTTTGCCCCAAGCCAGGTGCTCAATAGAAGTAGGGTGTGAAGGTATGTATGGCAGTGAAGACTAAGTTCATAAGACACGGATCTGCCTGTTTTTGAATCGCTTCCCATCACAATCACCTTCTGTAACAAAACTAATACAGTGAAATATGCAAGGAAAATAAGAGGAGACTTGATGTATGGAAAGAAAATCGAACGCTATTGATATCTCCATTTGAGAAGTCGGAAAGAGATCTTTGCACTATAGTTTTCAACAGTTTTGGAACCAGTTGACCGATTTAAAACATACCTGAATTCCGAACATCGATGGTTCACATTAATTTATACATTTTAAAATTGCCTGATGTTGATATGCCAGCAACGTCACTCAGTTCTCTCAAAACAAGGCATGTATGTATCAATTTATTGACCAACAATGTTGTAATACTGTTATATGATTCTGTACATGTGATTTATTAGATAGTGTATGAATTGTGCTGTGTGAAAGCCAGTCTGAAAAGTGTGTTACTGAAGTTTAATGTGCTTTGAAAATGAAAGAAATGGCTTCTTAAACCTTAAAGTATAAGTATGGTTGAACGGGCAATCAATGATAATCTAAAATCCCTTTAGATTCAAAAGGCAAAACATACTGTGACTTGAACCTAGATTTAAAATTTAAAAATCCTTCCTTTTTTGCATGCTGCGAGAGTTTATATTTAAGGTGGC
Source organism: Ophiura sarsii (assembly GCA_035610835.1). Taxonomy (NCBI): domain Eukaryota; kingdom Metazoa; phylum Echinodermata; class Ophiuroidea; order Amphilepidida; family Ophiuridae; genus Ophiura; species Ophiura sarsii. The sequence goes on along the minus strand of CM069442.1, from coordinate 50,569,788 downwards.
TATTCTCGGCTATGGTGACCGGCATAGATTTGCTTCAAAATAGCCGAGGATGTGTATATTGATGAGAAAAGATGATATCCCAAGTTTTTCTCCTCCAAAAAGGCGCTTTTGATTTACGGATTTGTTGTTATTTGAAAACCCCATTGATTTATATTTATATATACAGGAGACATTACCAAATTCACCAGATGTTGTCAAATTTCAGAAATCACATAGTTTAGTAAATATGTGTTTTCTCTTCTTTAAAATCAATGTATGCTATTTTTTTTCTTTCTTCCAAAACTGAGTGATAAGGATCATGGTATTTTCACTGGGAATGTTAGTAATTTTTCACTATTTTCTAGAAACACTATATTGCCGAATTTTGTGAATTTCTACATAAAAATCTATTCTCTTGTTGGTTTTTACAAATTAAGTGTTTCTAGTCTTATTTACAGCCTTTTGAAAATGACCTTAAATAAATATTGAATTTCTTTTTCTTTTCAAAAAAGTATCTGAACAAAACACAGAGAATCAGGATATTTTCCCCACGATGCAGTTGGATTTCGTCTTATCGATACTTGTATCAATACGATCGACATATCAGTGACCTTTGTACCCCGAGATATCGATATCGTGGCTTTCTGTCACGCATGACATGTATGACATGTATCGGAAAATCGATAGTTCCCCTGTCTTTTTGGTTTTCCAACAACTGTGAGTAAATGGTTTGCTAGTCGAGCTCTTAGGTTTAAAAATAAGGAAAAGGAACACTGAGAACTTATTAATTTATTGATGTAAAGAAGAATTTTAAGAGTTTGTTCGATGATGGCGCTATGAAGCCATGATTTTGTGCATATGTCTATGGGAACCGAGATGAATTGGGGACCAGGTTTATGCCGTTTTGCACAAATGCAATGCATTGTGGTGCTGTCTTTAATATCTTCTTCGGGTAATATGCTTATAAATCAGTTCCCGAAGTGTCCTGGCCATAGCAGTTTCCTTTTTGTCTACAGAAATTCCAGAAGGTAAAAATTTAGGGAATTTTCAAAAAAATAAATACTTAAGACATTTCAAAAATGATCCGAAAGTCCTCAAATAGTAAAGTGAAGACTTTTCTTTGCTGTTGTGAAATGATGTAACACTTTCATTCAATCTGATTCCAGATCAAGACTCTCCTCGCAAATGGCTGATCCGTGCAAAGAGCGAATAGAGTTTTTGGGCTTGATAACAAGCTGTGCGTATTTGAATGCCCTGACATCACATTCATACTACAGGTGAGATTAGATGGACTATAAGGATTAACCTTAGACTTAGAGTTAGTATAGTTGTTTGGGTTTGGTTGGATACTTACTAATGGTCTATGCCCAAAGGATATTTGTATTCAAAGGTGGATACCATACTTAGTCACCCTCATTAAGAGTAGATCAACATCACTATAAGCAAGAACATGCTGTTTTGATTAGGGTGTCAAAACCACAAAACTTTGTGTAAAACTTGGAATTACTTGTTTCGAGACAAGCAAAACATACAGAAAATATGTTGGAAACATAACCTTTAGGTTATCTGAGGGTCATGAGACAAATAGTTGTTCATTCCGAAAGTCCTTATGAAATGATATTCATCTTGTATGTGTACAGATGAAACCTTGAGGTCTACGATTTATTTCTTCCCCAAATAAATTGAGCAATCTCACCTCCCCTTTTACCTACGGTTTTACAAGACTCTATCTGCACATAATTAGGCCAAGAAAAATAATAAGTTGTGTTGCCCTCTAGTGCCAAAAATTTAAAATCGGGTCGGTCGGTCGGAAATCCTTTTTTTCCAATTTTATTTTCTTCAAATTTTGTGTTTCAATTTCTTTTTTCTTTTTTTTGGCTGAAAAATATCAATGTCAAGACCAAATTGATATAGGCCCATATGTCAATTTAACTAATGTTTCTAGAGTGACAATAGTCTAAAAAAAAATTATTTAAGCTTACTTATTCATTCAAGCAAGAAATAGTAACATTTAAACAATTTTAATAAAATGTAAATCTAAAAATAAAAATAAAAAATGTGACCCTAGTTTTTACGATTCTAGGGTCAGTCGCTGAGGGCAACACAACTTATATTTTTCTTGGCCTTAGGCAGATGGCAGAACATAATACTAAAATACCGATGGATCATGTTTTTTGAAAAAATATCCATTTAATGTACCTGTTCCAGTGGTGTATCCGGGATAACTAGCTTGGCTGTAATCATATCCTCCTGCTGCTGCTGCTTGATTGTAGTTGTAGCCTGCTGCGGCTCCGGCCTGTTGGTTATATTGGTTGTAATAGCCAGTCTGATCATAGTTATAGTACGGTTGTTGTTGCTGTGCAGCACCATAGTAGCCTGGGTATTGGTTGGGATACTGCTGGTAGTAGTTCTGGGCGTATTGGTTGTACTGTTGCGTGTAGGCATTCTGATCATATCCACCCTGTCCTTGATAGGCGCCTGTAGTTAGGTGGAGGGAGTGGAATAATTTGGATTTAAGATTCACATGATTTATGTCAATTGTGATATTCATCCAGATTGATAGCATACCTACCATAGCAACTCTTGTGGTTGGGTTTTTAACAGTAATGATGGTCAAAGACAAGATTGAACAGAACCATTTGGGTTGTCTCAGTGTTTACAAACAAGTCTTTCGTGTTCCATCTCACAGTAAATAGCGGTGAATATGTGTGTGGTTAGTCCTAACTAAACTAACAAAGATAGTACGATCCTGTTACAATACATAAATTAGTGTTTCCAATGTGAATGTGTTTCTCTATCTATTACTTAAAAATCCAAAGGTGATTGGAAAAAATACTTGTGCTGTGAATGTGATAAAGGTGTATCATATTTGGCGACATTCATTCAATATTTTTAAAGTTTGGTTGATAGCCAAATTTTAATATAAATTTTTCCTATTCACAAGTGGCATCACTGCATTTTGTCATTTGTGATCACCTTCTTTCTATATCGCCTTTTGGGACGCTAATCTACCAGACAGCCCAGCCAGTCATGCACACAATGATGTAAATCTAAACTTTGTATTCACACGTAAACATAGTTACAACCCCTGCTATTGCCAGCTCGTAGGAATGGAATGGATAGCAGGGATAGGATGTCATGTATGTGTTCATGGAGAATTCGCTTTGGTGAGAGGAATTGCAAAGATTTTCTCACTTCTAAATCAGGGGTATTAAGCATTGCCAAAATATTTCGCCAGGAGTTTTGTGTTTGCGAAAATGTAATCTCTTTTATCCTCAACCTGATCCATATCCAATCATGTTTATCAGCCACTCTTTTGTGGTAACTCCATTATTAAGTGTAAATTGTATTATAAAGTTACTGTATGATTAAGACTATCAAAGTATCAACTAATGAAAAGTTCATTATTTTTGTGTGCACATTTGTTTTTTATGCTTGGCAAATTTCTTTAAAAAAATCCCTAACCCCCTGAATGCTGAAAAATGCTAATCCTAAGTCCCTCTCCAAGCGTAGGTGTTGCCGGTTTTCGATGACGTAGTCAACCGAGCCTATATAGTGAACGCAGTATACTGCCGAATGTATAGCTGAGGGCCGTGGCTTAGTGGGTGGGACGTGGGGCTTGAGGGTCCCCGGATCAAATTCTGGCAGGTTCCCGGAGTTTAAGTTGGGTGTTTTTCCTCGTAAATTGTGATCCCGGTCGAAAACCCTAAACAGGGGTTAGGGTTATCAATTCAAATATAAACAAAACATTCATGCATTCTTATTTTTATTCAACTCATTTGTTGTGTGAAATGCGCAAAAATATCTACTTTGACAGTCAATACAGCGGCGGCATTGTCAAACACAAGAGTACAGAAGAGCCATTCAAGGGATTATTGCTTACTTGATCCCGTAGATGGCGGTATGACACTAACAGTTGATCCTGTTCAGACAATAGTAAATGTTTAGATACAACTATTAACATCTGCTGTGTACACATTACGTTTGTGTAGATTAAGTATATCTTTGTAGAGTATGTATTGTCCTTTATGTTCATATTTTATATCTAAACAACTAGTTGATATGTTGTCACAACAGGGCATCAAATCCTATATTGATGCTTTTCAAACATTTAAGTTATTACGATTTTGCGAGTAAGACAAACTTCTATTCAACATTCAAATAAGTTGATCATCTCTGTGATTTTATAATCTGTTCAAATGGAGGTGAAAATCTTCTGTTTCCAAGCATTGATCAGAGGCAGTTCAAGCTGATTCCTTCTCAATCGTATCTCCAGTTGTAATGCCTCTGACTGGCTCATTTAATGAACTGTAACCAATAAGAATAGGTCTTTAATGAGATAGTATCCAAAGAAAGGACTGCTTAATAACTTACCCCAGTATCCAGTCTGTCCAGGGGGACCCCTCTGTTGGCCTTGAAAGCCATAGCCTTGCTGGTCTTTATCGCCTTTGTTCTGCGCTCTCTTCACTTCTACACGAGCCTATGGAAACATATAATAATAAAGACATTGTTTGGGTTTAACTCCATGAAATATACAAGGTGATCCTTATTTGTATCACTTCACCAGTTTGCTATTCTCTAGTTAGGCAACTTGTTGTGCAGCGAACGTATATCTAACTTTCATATAATATACAAAGCAGGCACTTTTGAGATAAAGTCATTCTTAAAACTTACCCTGAAGACTCCTACATCCCAAGGGCACTCACCCAGGGTGTGTTGGGTTAACCTACATCTCACATAAATCAATACCTCACTATAGAGAGAAATGTGATCATAGTTTTCACTTCCATATTAGTTGCTTCTAACCAAATGATCAATTGTTGGTTATCAATTATTGGTTATTTAACCTACAAAATAGCGATCAATCGCCCAATGATAATCAACACCTCTGTGCACATTAACTAAATATTCAGTGTGCTATTCAGTATTCAATATGTACTGGCTATGAATTGTGGCCAAAATCCATTGAACTTCTCTTCATCAATTTATAAAATATTTTCAATATTTCATTTCCTTTTATTTCCATTTTTAAGCATTACTAGCTATATTTTTCTCAAGACCATTATTTGATTAAACCATACTACAAAATACAATAATAGTCATGTTTGTGTACACAGGCATGGTCAAGGCCAAGAATCAACTAAATAATAAGATTTGTATGCAGCAGCAGCAGCAGAAGATATTTTGCAAGAAGATTTTTTCCTAATTTTCTTTTCCGATTCCCTGTTTTCATTTGATTGGTGCTTTTGCTGGTAACATTTTCAATAATTTGATAGCTTCTGTTTTAACATTTCTGTCTAGTCATTCAAATAACTGAAATATAAATGAAACGGAACATTTGTACAATTTAGACGGTTTCTAGTTCCATAAACTAATCAATACATGGGCGATAAAAAAACAACTACCCCCTAACAAACAGTAAAATTCTGTAGACCTATGTTTGAATATTTGCATAAAATTGGTCAGTCAAAAGAGATATTCCCCCGACTTCATGTTGCCTTATACTGTGCATAGATATATAAAAGTATCATTCATTAATGTAACATTTCTTTTAGTTTTTCAATTTTAATAGAAAAAAACCCACACAATTCTCCCCTCTTTTCACACCAATTAATAGCTGTGAATTTAGAGTGTGATTGAATTATTAAACTGTACCAATGAATAATTTCATTGTATACTTTCCACTCATGCTTGCTTTCATCTTGATGTAACCACACCCGTGTGTAATTCATCGATCAAGTGTGAAAAATTAATCACACAAACAATGCACCTATTTATAGTCAAATTGATCAAACCCACAACTACTCATGGCTAAGCAAACTATATGTCTGCTCACGGACAAAATATCGATAAGTTCACGCTTTATTTATTTTTCTATCAAGCGGACGATGCCCAATTAGTTTCTGCCATGGTGAAAGTCTGGGCAATAAAATTAACAAATTACACGTTATTGGTGAAACTGGTCAAATTGGAAAAAGTCACTTGCACAAAAATATCCTCTTGCACAGACCTTTTTTGTTCATGGTTGACAATTGCCTGATGAGCCCAGCCCAATTTGTTGATGTAGAAAGTAGCCCAATTTTAAGGTGGGAAGCAGGTAACTTAATTTATCAATAAACAGGTAGACCAATACGGTAAAGTGAAAATGTTCGCGCTACATTTATTTTTGTGCTTTTCATAATTAGCAAGCGTGAAAATAAAAATGTGCGATTATATTCATTTTGAATGTAGATCTATGTAAGGAAGCTCAAAATTGCAAAAATAAATTCAAGCAAAATTGTTCAAAATGTGTAAAACGCGAAAAAATTACACACATCAAAATGTCCACTTTTACAGTATTCTTGATGCAGATCTATACCAGGCTTTCTCAACTAGATTTACTGATGCGCCACATTTTAGTAACCAGCTTGTTGAAGCTCCATTAGGTCATTTTATTTAGAATTTACAATGGCAAAATTCCCTTCATAACATTAATTTCAAAATATTTTAACATACATTTAGGCAGCATAATAACTAATATTACCGGTACTTTTTTGAGGGCACATGCGCTGTCTTTATACATCTGACCAGTGACCGTCATTTATATTAATCTGGCTATATCATGATATGATTTTTATTTTATTTTCTTATTTTTATTTATTTATTTTTAACCACTCTCTAGGATGCCTTGATGCGCCACAAGTGGCGCGTGCGCCGCCAGTTGAGAAAGCCTGATCTATACTTTGCCAGGATTCATCATTGATTGCATTGCAGGGTTAAGAATTCAGAGAGAATCTGTGAATCAATTTCACACTAGATTCTACCAAACAGATTTGCGTGAATTAATCATTTATTCTCACAAAATCACTGTTCCTGTCCTGATTCTTGCACTGTGCAACAACAGTCTACTCCTGGTACATCGACTCAAGCATAATTTAGTTAAAATCATATGCGTAATCATTGGCGTAATAATCGGCTATAATCACCGGCATGCATTTGACATCTATTACATGTTAATATGTCACCATTAATTTTATGTTCCTTTTAAAAAATTAGTATTTATTTTATCTAAAGGTTGTTTTATTTTATGCCATTTGTTTTTATACGCATGCACTTTGTTGCTGTTTCTTTTTGTAAAGCGCATTGATCGAGATGAACTTGCGCTATATAAAACCTCATAATATGTATGTTTGTATTTAAGGTAGATGAGAAAGCATTCTAGCATATTTTAATTATCCAAAATAATCATAACCCAATTGGGCTACAAAGCAACATAGTTCAGCATCACTGTTTTCCAAGGTTGTTTGTCAGCTGTATCAAGTGACCTGAAACATGATTATTGACGGAACTACCACGCAAAATAATGAATAGACTAAAGAGAGAATATTGATACAATTGCTTGAATCCGGACGGCATTTCTGCCTGCATGTTTTCCCACTGTTTTATTATTTATTTATGAAATAAAATTTAATAATTGGCGAATATGAGAGCTGAATTGACAATTTGTATCAACACTGCCAGCATAATTCTAAGTTCCAACCATATTTTCAAAAATTGTTACACTATAAAACCTTCAAATAAAAAACCAATATTGGTCGGTCTGGCCTGTAGATCACGTGTTCGTGATTTTTTCCTATACCAATTTTCCCCCTTTTTTTTAGTGACATGACTAGTACTGTTTGTTATCTAACTAGCTACCAACTTAATTTGATTTGACTTACCTGTTCTTCTCCTATATAATGATATTGTGATTTCATTGCTTCATTGACTGCATCCTCTGTGTCAAATGTGATGAAACAGAACCCTCTCTTCTTTTTTGGGTCATTTGGGTCAGAGGGCTGGTCAAAGCTAATTATCTGTTGGCAATAATAAACATACAGTGAAGGATTAAAACAAATTATAACATTAAGAGGGTTTGTTAATTCTAATTTATACAACACCTAAGAAAATCATTGTTATTTCATTGAAGGATTATAGGTTACCTGTGATTAAATATCCGCTCCATTGCACGATTTGCTGTGCATCGACCCTTACGATACATTGCACGGTAAGCCCACGACTATAAATAAATCTCTGAATAATATTGTTTCAAATTAAAATAATTTTCTTAGATGTTATAAAACAAATAATGAATGTTTTTTCATTCATGCAATACAATACAATACAGAAAGCATTAATTGCGCCATTTCCAAAAGGCTCAGAGCGCTTACAAGATAAAACCTTAAAATTACAACTTAAACTACAAAATGTGAGTGTAACATGAGCATAGTACGTACAATATATTATAGCAATTACAAAATAGATTAGAAACAAAATATAAACAGAAAAACTGTTTAAGGGAACAAATGAGTTTTAAGAGCTTTTTTGAACACACTTGTAGATGACGATTGTCTAATACAGATAGGTAGCTTATTCCACTCTTTTGACGCACAAACTGTGAAAGTTCTATCACCAGCTAGAACTCTAGTGATAGGGTATTGAAGACGTAGATAGTCATTAGAAGATCGGAGTGGTCTCTTTGGAACATATAATGATAAACAATTTGACAAGTAGATTGGTCCTTGGTTATGAAGACATTTATAAACACACAGAAGTAATTTAAAGATGATCCTTTGGCGTATTGGAAGCCAATGCAGTGATTTTAAAAGTGGTCCAGGCGAATGTTTTCGGTCGACTTCAAATACAAGACGTGCAGCCCAGTTTTGCAAACGTTGCAGGCGAATGATGTAAGTAGATGGTAGCGAAGAGAGAAGGCCATTACAATAATCGAGACGTGAGAGTATCAATGAACGTACAGCATGTTGACATGTAGGTTGATCAATATATTTCCTGATTCTGCCGATATTTCGTAAATGGAAAGAATATTTTCATTCGGTGAAAGATGCAATGTTCCATTAAACTCGGCTCCGCCTCCTTGAATGGAACATTGCATGTTTCACCTCATGAAAATATTCTTACCATTGCACTCATAAACATTCATTATTCGTATACTAACACACCCGAACACCTCAAAACCACAAGTGAAGCAATCATGGCAGATTACATATGCAAACGCAAAACCTTTTTTTTGTAGTGCGACTCGCATGGCTTAGCTGCCAACATGTACGACACAGACACCCATACGGGCGGGCGAACTTGGTGTATGTATTTTGGGCCCAATTATAAATTGTGCCCCTTGATAGTTTTCTCCCCAATACCACTCCAAAGGGCACAGCTTTTAACAGACAAAACCCAGATGCCTCTGCAAAACTTACTTTTGAGATAACTGTTCCAACAAAATTGATCTACTTACCGTACCTAGAGATCCAAAGTAATCTTTTAGTGCTTTTTCTGTGGTTGAATTTGATAGTCCTCCGACGAATAATTTCTTAACTTTAAGGAAATCTGGTTTGGGCTGCCTCCTTGCTACTTTGCAGTCTACTTGCTTATTATCAATGATATGGGGTCCTCTGTCTAACACCTTTGCAGGAGAGAAAAGTGAAGACAGTTTCAACATATTAAAATAATCCAAAATTATCTTTGTAATGAAGAACAACCACAGCTAGAACCTGTACCCACACTAAGAGCTGGTCCAATCTCACCACTTGGATTTTTTTTTCAATCTTTAATTTCTTTAAATTGAGCTATTAAATTAGAAAATACGATCAGTGGCTGAGCTTTTTTCAATTGGGGTGGGGTTTTTTCATGGCCAAGCCTTAATACAGCAGTTTTAAAAAGTGATTTTTCATAATAGAGCTGTTATTTTTAAGTTATAAAAACCAACCATAAACGAGTCATCAAACACACTTGCACTTTGATTTGAAATGGTCTATAATGCACAAATATAATGAAGGGGCATGGTCTCCATGAATTTCAAGGTTTGTTTTTAATAAAGTGGAATATGAGTATAGATAGAGTGACCAAAAATCAACAGTGTTCCTACAATTTGTACCCTATTTCAACCCAATTAGGTCTTGGATTCCTAGTTCATTTTCTTCATGACAGTGTGGTAATTACGAAAACATGGCAAAATTACAAAATAATAAAAAATTAAAGGAAATCCCATGAGGTGAGACTAAGACCTGAATACAGCTCTGATGTGCAGTCACAAATTCAAAACAAAATAATAACAACTGCACAATTTTTACTCACATCCAATTTTGGCACGTAACCTTTTTGATTATATTTAATCTATAGATATATATTTACATACACTAGCAGACAAGACGTGCATAATATAGTCTTTTATTGATATGAAATCACCACACCAATGTTTGCCATTGATGTGTATACAGCGGTACAGATTTTTAAAATTTATTTTTGGACGATTTTTTTGTTTTTTTGGCTATCTTTGCTATACCCTTACCAGCCAGTGAACAGTACCGGTATATACTCAGTATTCGGCCGTGGTTCTTCAATCGCTTGAGGGATCTCCTGAAAGCTAGAGGAGGTAGTAGGTATATATACGTATGTCTATAGATATTCAGTGTGCATACAGTTGATTTGCAAGTGTTTTGTAACACTCACAAGTAATAATTGCAGATTGCTAGATATATTTAACATAATTTAACATATTTGAATTGATGTAAGGACTCTTTTTTAATAACAGATTTGACTATTTATAGGATATATCATACATGTAGACCATGGACTGTTTTATCATTTCTGCCATTTAATATTCTATACTAAGTTTGTTTTAGAATGATTCCAATTATCATGAAACCACCCAATCTAATGGGAATATTAGGACACAGATTTTTATCTTGGGGCCCCAAGGAAAAAATGGCTTGGTTGTCCTTCATTTGAGAGTGATTTACAAAAGCTCACCATTCACCAGTCAATGTCAATGTGGAATAAATAACAAAAAGGCACAAAAGTGATGCAAAACATTGCAAATTGGGATGTTTCACAACACATTGTATCAAGTAAGGAAAACAAATGTTTGTCTCAGAAGGAACCTGAAAAAAGAAGAGTTCTGTGAAATGTATATCTTAACACTACCACCATAGAAATAAATCACATTTTGTTGAACTGTATTCAACTTCTATTTGTATGTGGCCATTTTAATCTTGTATAAGCAAGAAAATGAAGCTGATATGATATTTCACAATGTGAAATTAAAATTTGAAGAAGCATCATTTTCAAAAGTTGAAAAGTTATGCGCTGAAAAGGAATTTTAAAAGTTACGCGCACGGCCTTCCGAGACAAACTTTTTCCCCCTACTGTTTTGAAACAGTACAAACAGTAAGAAAACGGGTTATTCTTTTGTTGTAATTTCAATTGGTAGACAGACAAACCTTTTCCCCATTATATTGCTATTTTGGACATGACAAAACTACATAGCTAATTCACTGTAAGATGGAACATGGCTTATTGCTATGTATGCATTTGAATCATTTATCTATATCATGAAAAAACTAAACAACCTACCTACCACCAACATTTTCTGATAGTCTACTGCCTTTAAAAAGACCAGATAAATCCCAACGATGATCCACATGCACAGAAAGCAGTATTGAGAAATTATGGCAAATAGTTGGATTCAACGGGCATTACCTTGATGGAAATGTTGTTCAGAGTTAGGATTAAAAAGGAAAAACTTGGAAACAGAGAGAAAATGCGATTGTGGTGAATGTAGTTTGTGGTGCTGATGTAGCTAGCACCTGTGTACAAGTTTAAAAGGGCAATGTTGTGATCCAATCAATAGACCTCATAGACAGGTGCGACTTGAGTCAAGTCTGTCTCAATTTTTCTTAATATAAATAAGTTAATTCAAGTCATTGGTTGGCTGAAGTCACGCCAAATCAATGATTGGCTGCAGAAATCATGTCAAAGCACTGGTTTGCTGAAGTCAAGTTACTGTCAAGTCCAACAGAATGTAAAACTATTTGCTTAAGAAGTATTTTGACAATGAAATGTTTTAAAATAAACTCACAAATCAATTCACTGCACTTTTAGTGACTCTGTCAAGTAATGCATCAAAAATGGCCAAGTCGTTGCCTCAAATTGTCACAAACATGGTCAGGGGAGTCCTGGGGTCAAAGAATTCCTCATACCACAGATCCATTTTTTTCATAGATCTGAACAAATTAGAAGTTCATCTAGATGACATAGTCCGGAGGAAAATGTTAGTCTGATGGAAATCAAACATTTAATGAAAGAAATTCTTGAGTTTTGAGGAGCAGGTTTTGTTTCTTGAATAAGTTCATCGCGACTGATCAATCGGTTGACAAAATTCTGATATCTAAACCACAGAAATCAACTTACTTGGCATAGGTAAATGTTTCTGAAAAGAAGTGTTTGTTTTAATCCACACTTCACAACAGGTGTTGATAAATAAAATAGCTTGAATCAGAAACATCCGCCTTTAGTTAAGAAATTATTTGGATTAAAGTTTAGGAAAACATCAACGTTGTTGCCATTTTTTGAAAGACGTCACACACTTCATAGGAAACATGCTAGTATATAGTATTTATTGGTAACTCCAAAACAAAACAAAATCCACACAATAATAAAATGAGGAATAAATTTGGGTATGGGATGGAGATGTTATTGATAGCACAATTAATATCAAGTCAACAGTCTTTCAAAAGACCAGCAAGTACAAAATTGCTTAAAAATTGAAATATTCATACCCAATACCATAATTGTCATGCACCAAAATGTATGCCTGTGTTAATAAAGGTTATAGAGACCATGGTGCATACTTAAGCTCTGATGTCTGTGTGTGATCAAAGTGGTAGACTTGACCTTTGTTAATGTTATACTCCCCCATGCATACCAATCCAACCACAAAAGTTTCTCATTAACTACCAATGTGCATGTGAATCATTGAAGAGTGCCAAGACAATAAGAATAATCAGTAGCAATAGTACATGTTGTAAGCAAGACACAAGTGGGTATGAGATTTTTTATTATTCGGGTCACTTTGCCCAAGATTATCGAATATGCATCATTATCAATACTTACCTCTTTGGAACTTTTGCCTTCGGAAAATTTAACAAAAGCAAAGCATCTAGATTTCCCATAGTCATCCTTTTTTACAACTGTGTCTACTATGTCACCAAATTGTGAGAAATAATCTTCCAAGGCCTCTGTGGGATGGAAAGGAGTGACAAATACAAAATGTACATACATGGTTTTACATTTAATTTGTTGGCTGGGTAATTGATCAACACATAAGTTGTTACGATGATTTGGACTTCTTACTCATGTACTTTTTTGACCATTTGTATTATAGATGTAACTTTAAGTAAAACAACATCTTTGCACTAACAAAGAACTAGTGCTGATTGCTGGCCCGCTTTACAACTTGATGTTTTCTATTTTACATGGAAAGTCATCCTTAAAATTGTCACATTCCAAAGTTTGAGTTGCATGACCCCAATGGTTCTTATTTTAGAAGTACAGGGTCACATAAAATTTGCCCATTGAGTTGTAAACAAACTGGCTGGTGGTTAACCACCTTTGGCAGTAATTCACCACATTTTAGCCTACAATTTCTGGCCCCTAAGATTTTACAAATATAACGAGAAAAATATAGGGATTCTTTTGATATCAAAATATCTTGATGTTAAAAAAAAAATCATAGCCCCAAAAAAGTGATCGGAACATACACCTTTAAACACATGAGTCAGCAATAAATTGACCAATTTGAATCAAATATCTGTATAGTGTATACATTCATCAGAATTATTGGCTCAACCTGTGAACATAGTATTTTATGATGTAAAAATTCAATGAAAGTCTCTTTTTCACAGGATATATTCAGTATCCGTAACCCTGGTTTGTTTGATAAAAAGGTTCCTGATAGGAAAACAAGAAAAAATATTTGATTAGAGACTTCACTGGATTGGTAAACTAAATACAATGTTTTAACAATTAATATATCACCAACTTTCACTTTAAATATTTATATATAATTCAAACTATCTAGTTGTCCAACATAATGATATGTGACGTAATCAAGCGGGATGAATCGGAAGTCGGGAATATTGATTTTAAGTTGTAGGTAAAAAGAAGTGACAAATTCCTTTCGCCACAGATTTTCACTTCTGTGTTTACAATCTTGAAACATGCATGACACAATTTTGACAAAAGATGGCGCCCTGACAATCAACACAGAATATGTTTGGAGAAATTCGCGAATCCCAAGTCTCGCCTGAAAAATTAAATTGAGTCCCGGGAGCACAATTTCCTGAAAATCCTATTCCTAGCAAGAAATACACAGTGAGATACTTACTTTGATCAGTTTGATAATTTAGTCCACCAATGAATAATTTTCTGTGAATTAAACACAAAACAAGTATATAATAAGACAATTGCACTTTTTACCTAGTATCTTTACATTAATTAAAATGATTCCATCTTTACATTAAAATGATTACTTTTTTTTTAATACCTCCTCTTCTGTTTATAACACAAATGGCATACATAGCATGATCAGATAGGTCTACAATATGGAAAACACAGTCATAGAAGGCAGAGGCAGCACTTGTTCAGCTTCAGCATCCATGCATGTTGATGAATAGAAGTTATTGAGCGCTCCAGAGGATTGGGGATTATGTGTTCATCGATCCATGCACACCCAGAAAATGGGATCAACAGAAACAATAAAATTACTACTGGGGAGATTTGTTATGCTGCTTGTGGATGAACAAGATAATCCCTACCCTCTCAAATGATCAATAACTTCTATTCATTAACTTGCTCAAATCGACCATGGATATATATACATCTGTTGAGACTATCCAATTCCAAGATCAAATTACTGTAGGCCTATACATGTAGTTTGATCAGTTCAAAATTGGCGAAGCCACATTACTGCAGCCGAGCAAGCGAATGAACAGAAGGACGCGGACACACATGAAGGAAACTAGCGCACCGAGTATCATATGCTATATATCTGCGTGCATGCGACCATAATCTTGGGCGTACACTGGATAACTTTTGCGTGTGGAGAGATAAAAACTGCATATTTCTCCCCAAATTTGGAACTGATTGAACTAAGAAATGTTTAATGCGAACATATTGTACTTTTGATGGGTACATGGAACCCTTGCCTGGTTTGCACAATTGATTCTTCTTTAAATATAGGCTTGACATGATACATGATTTTGAATGGCTTTGAGTGTGATACAAGTCATTGATGAAATACCAGTAAATGCTTATTCTTGGACACCTAGAAATTATTCCATATTATTAAAAAAATATGGCAGATTTAACAAAATGGTATGTTCTGTATGTAAGCTTACCTGTATGGATTGCACAATTGCTATTATAATCTGAAAAAGTTCCAACTGAGCCCTTTTATTTTCAAGTTAGGAACGAAAAATCACTTTAAAATCTTCATTCTCGGACGTCCCTATGCCTATTCTCGGACACTTGGTCTAATTTCCAAAAGAAGAGCAATGGGTTACTTGAATATTTATAATAGACTTACATGTTTGCTAACTGTTCATCAGATTCCATTTGTTTAAAAAATATGGCCAAATATCCTAAAGGTATATTATGTGATCTTTTCCATGGGACGCCCTCAATCCTCGAAAACAAATTGGAAGCAGATTTTCTTGCAGATTTACTTTTCTGATCATAAATCATAAATATATTCCAAGTTACAGAGTGATACGATTCCCAATAACCTCAAAATCATGGTTTAACCCTAACCCTAGAACGTGGCAGTGGGGATGGAACGAAGAACAGGGGGAGGGGGTTAAATAAAAAATGGGAAAAATTATGTCCGCCGGCGCCGGGAGTTGAACCCGGGTCGGCCGCGTGACAGGCGAGATATACTAACACTCAGCCACGGGGGGAGGGCTTCACAGGCTAAGAAATCGGAGACCATATATACCCGTAGTTTAGTGCTACAGGAGATAGAACTTGTGCGCGCGCAAGCCACGTGGTGCTGGCTGTGAGGTGACTGTGAGACGTAGTAGCGTTAGGGTTATAGAAATGCACTGTGTGGTGTCGTATTAACCCTAACCCTAGAACGTGGCAGTGGGGATGGAACGAAGAACAGGGGGAGGGGGTTAAATAAAAAATGGGAAAAATTATGTCTGCCGGCGCCGGGAGTTGAACCCGGGTCGGCCGCGTGACAGGCGAGATATACTAACACTCAGCCACGGGGGGAGGGCTTCACAGGCTAAGAAATCGGAGACCATATATACCCGTAGTTTAGTGCTACAGGAGATAGAACTTGTGCGCGCGCAAGCCACGTGGTGCTGGCTGTGAGGTGACTGTGAGACGTAGTAGCGTTAGGGTTAAAGAGTGAATTTAGAGTAAAATTGGAAAAATAGATTGTACCGCTCAGTACCTACAATCTATTTTTCAAACCATGATTTTGAAGTAAATACGAATCGTATCGATCCGTAACTTAGAAGATGATTTATGATCAAAAATGAAAATCTGCAAGAAAATCTGCTTTCATAGTAAAAAACAATGAGTGAGGGCGCTACTTGGAAAAGATCACATAATATACCTTTAACTTCACTATTATTTGAACTTTTCTGGATTTCCCCAAATGTTGAAACACTGCACGTTAAATTAAATTGCTATGCACGCCTATTCTCGGACGCTTTGTTCCTTGGCTCATTTTGACAATTTGGATAGGTTGTAAGGAACTTTTTTTAGACACAAAATATTTTTACAGGAATCATTTTTTGTGGGGATGTATGTTGCTCACGCGCATGCCAATTTCAGAATTTGCAAAATTAGCACTTTTTGCCAAAAATCAATATTTCCAATGATTATTCCAGGATGATCCAACATTTGGTAAAAATGTAGTTTTTCACCAAGTGGTCCAACTTCACTCCAAGATGATGGACCATCTTACTTTTCACATTCACAACATACTAAATAATCAGCATCACACTCCCTTCGATGTGGTAAATATAGCCAGCGTCCGGGAATAGGCATGTGTCCGAGAATAGGCATCTATATCTACCCTAATATGGTGGTTATATTGTATTCATGATATTATACAGAGAATTTTACATGCTACATTGACATTTTAAAGTGCTTTTATTATTTATAAAAAATGACTTATTTTCTGTTGCGGATGTAGATCAAAGACAAAGAGAAAATAGATTGAAGTCATGTCTAGATTTTAAACATGTAGAACTCTGATAATAAATTATATTATTAATATTATGTGTAAATACATTGGCAAATCACCTTTAGGCCTACTTCACAATTCATGTAACTGGGAGGTGAAACAATGTTTTGTTGGGAAAATCATTAATAAATAATGGGGTTCTAATCTAAAGCTAAAAAAATTGCATTTTTGACAACAGTTAGTGTTTTACTTGATAAAATTATATAGTTAAAATTGGTCAAAACCAGATGGATAGGTAAATAAACCTTTCATGACACATATTCATAATACTTGGGTTATTTCAACAATTTCAAACAATGTTTGACCTTTTTGGCCGGTTAGTAATGTAAAAAAATGTATTTTTGAATGTAGGCCTATATGGCAATTGGTAATGGTATGATTGATAGTGAATTACAATCTTTTGATTTTGGTATTTGATTCAATGGCATGTTCCTTTTGTTCCCCCTTCTGATACACGCTGAGAATTGTGATGGGATTTAATTTCCAGACAACAATGGTCTGTCTGGTGGGTGTGTACTGTGTGTGTGGATAGTTCTGGCTGACCACGCAACACTTTTTCTACACCAAGCAATATGGTCAATAAAAGGTCTACAAAAACATCATTCCAAAACATAAAATCAATATCAAAATGCTGAAAGTAGAAGGTTAAATGTTGTGATGAGTTAGGAAATTAGTAAACATAAAAAAATCATTTCTTCTTAACAAATATCAGAAAAAAGGTAATCTGATCGTACGCAATATGCTATCTTTTCTATGCTGATGCATACGCCGTCGATGAACATATTGCCCAACTTACGTTTCATCGTCCTCATCTTTTGAACCGAAGATTTTATCTCCGGGCCTAACTCCTCTGTTTCCCCTTTGCTGATACTGTCCGTCATGTTGATTTGCCATATTTTGTTGTGCCATATCAGAACCAGGCTGTTGTGTTTGTTGTTCAAATTGTTCTGTTCCAGGGGCATACTCCGCCATGATGATATTTTTACGTGTGCAATCTGCTTCCTTGTATCGACGTGTCACGTGTGGAAATGCCGACCGGTTTGCACTGCAATGCAATGCGTGCGTGCACGTATCGTGCACCGCCGGGTCAGACGGTTGTAGACCTTTCCCAAGTCTTCTGATGAATGATGAACTTTATCAATCAACACAGTAATTACCTGTTTGTCTCTTATCCCCTGTACTACATCTACGGGCCATACTGTTTTCACCAATCATGGACTTACCAACCAACCAACCAACCAACCAGCCAACCAACCAACTAACCAACCAACCAACCAACCAACCAATCAATCAATCAATTAATCAATCCGAGACCGGTCGAGTCCTTACTGTCCGAATCCGAGACCGAGTCCCGGAGTCCTTGATGTCATATATCAGAGTCCAGAGTCCTTCTGATAACATGTCATTTATTTTGCTATGATGTCCACATATAAAAACGTATTTTAACCATTTTTGAATTATAAGCTTGAGTATGGAATTGATTCAATGAGATGTGTTTTAAAGAAATTCATAGATTGAGAAATGACAAAGAGGTGATAATGCTGACAGAACAAACCTCCCCTGTCATTTCGCCTATTTCGTTTCCTTGAATGTTTCATCCATAATTCCACATGAAAACTGAGAATAGCCAATGAAAGAGCCGCTTTTGTCATGTCATTATATAATTTTTGTTGAAAACACCGTTACACCAAAAACACGGCAAAATACCCTTTTTACGTTGTACAAAGGCCTTATAAATATCACTTTACATTAGGCTTCCTAATTGTGTTTTTAAGTTGTTTATCAACATCATATTTTAACTGTTCTGATGTATTTATGATGACAATATTTCTAAACTGTTGAAGATAAGATGACTAAATTTAAATTATTTAATTACAAATACAAAATAGGCCTAAGCCAATATCTGAACTCGGACATGCATGACTCGGGCATCCTTGTGTCCTAGTCAGAGTCCTTCACCTCCGAGTGTCGGAGTTCGCCCGAGTCTGAATCCTTCAAAAAGCGGACCGTCGAGACCGGTCTCCATCACTGCCAACCAAACCAACCAACCAACCAACCAACCAACCAACCAACCAACCAACCAACCAACCAACCAACCAACCAACCAACCAACCAACCAACCAACCAACCAACCAACCAACCAACCAACCAACCAACCAACCAACCAACCAACCAACCAACCAACCAACCAACCAACCAACCAACCAACCAACCAACCAACCAACCAACCAACCAACCAACCAACCAACCAACCAACCAACCAACCAACCAACCAACCAACCAACCAACCAACCAACCAACCAACCAACCAACCAACCAACCAACCAACCAACCAACCAACCAACCAACCAACCAACCAACCAACCAACCAACCAACCAACCAACCAACCAACCAACCAACCAACCAACCAACCAACCAACCAACCAACCAACCAACCAACCAACCAACCAACCAACCAACCAACCAACCAACCAACCAACCAACCAACCAACCAACCAACCAACCAACCAACCAACCAACCAACCAACCAACCAACCAACCAACCAACCAACCAACCATTGCACGCTTTTGCACATATATAAAAACCAACCATTAACCATTGCACGCTTTTGCACATATATAAAAGCGGAATATTTAGATAATGATTTTACAATTTATCGGAGTGTACATACTTTGGTGGGGGGGGGGGGGGGGCTGGGCAAAATGAGGTGGACCGGGGGCGCAACAAAGTTTTGAAGTTGCCGAAAGTTTTGGGGACTCAAGGGGGTGGTCAAAAACGTTTGGCCAGATGGACAGAATAACGAGATTTCTCCGCGCTTCGCGCGAACGAGTCAAAGATTCATTTCATTAAATCTAAGATGGCTCCAGGAACTAAACGTTTTCTGGACCATTTAGTAGACATTTAGCACACCTATTATATTGTTGCTTCCGCCGTCACTTGTACGGAGAAAAGAAAACAATGAAGAAAAATATGTTGGAAGTAAAAGCATTTGGAGTTGAGCATACAATCATGTGTTCTTGGTTTGAAAGTTAGAATGTTTTGAATGTTGGGGGAAATTACCAAACAATTCCCCCCCCCCCCCCCCCCCATTTGTGCCGCCTATGCTCATTATCATGATTACCCTTCCTGAGTCCTCCTATAAAAGGAGGAATTTCCTCCTTTTTGAATTTGTTTAAAGGCTCTTTTGACCTGGGACTCAATGAGGTATGGCATGCTGGCCCTACAACTGACAATCAAGTTCACTCGATGAATAGTGTATGTTTAATATATGCGAGTGGCTCTGTCCAACAATTTACCCCGCCCCCGGATTTACGCCTAGGGCCTATATGGTACAAACCCATTTGAACAAGCCCCCTTCGCGTTTGATTCCACAAAAGGAATGTTGCGAAGTAGGCCTATTCAGAAAGAAGGAGAAGAAAAAGAACCGGGGGGGGGGGGGGGGGGTCAAAACAGTTTTCCAGTTTGTAAATGGGGGGGGGGGGGGGTGGTCAACAAATTTAAGACACCAAGTATTTCTGAACACTCACTTTTGCTGAATTTTAAATGTATGTATATTGCTTTTTGTATATATATATTTGTTTTTATTTTTTTATTTATGCTTTCTTTATTGAGGGTAATATGCTTCAGTGACTTGCACTGCTTTCCAAGCAGGCCCTCATTTCGATACATCATAAGTACATACAAATAACAAATGTTACAGTGTTTAAATATAATACAAATTATAATACAAATGAGGATACAGTGGAAATATAGGATTTGAATTGACCGAGTGACAAATTTTCTAAATCAATACGAATAGATGGTGATAAATTGTTCCACAGATGGCTAGATCTGAAAAGAAAAGTGCGCATACCAGAATTTGAGTTGATTTTAGGAATGATTAAAGTATTACTTGAATGATTCCTGGTAGTATGATTGTGATAGTTATGTACAAATTCAAAGTTGGATGATAAATAGGTTGGACTTATACCTTTTAAACATTTGAATAAGATAATAAGTATTTGAATTTTCCACCTATCACTTAGTTTTTTCCAATGAAGTAAGTTCATCATATCATTTATTGGTGTTCTGATATCAGCAGATAATATTGTTCTGGCTAAACGGTTGTGTAAGACTTGAAGTCTTGCTTGATATGTATTTGAACAGTTGGACCATACTGGGCTGGCATAATCAAAATGAGGAATCACAAGAGCATTGGATAACATCACAAGAGTTGGATGTGGAAGAAAATGCTTTCACGACGAATAACACCGATTCTCTTGGAAACATTATTTGCTAAGTAATCTATATGTGATAACCAAGACATGGTACTATCAAATTTGACACCGAGATATTTAAATTCTCTAACCATTTCAATCATATTATCGTTATATGTGAGTGAAATATCATTAAACCTATCTAACATCTGTCTGGTACCAAATAGCATAACTTTAGTCTTATTGATATTCAATGTAAGTTTGTTTGCCTTCAACCAATTAGCAACTAGATCTAGGTTTGATGTCAAAGAAGTTGAAAGTTCATCAGGACATTTTGATCTAAATAGTAAAGTGGTGTCATCAGCATACATTTTAGTTTTACAATTTACAGCATTTGGTAAACAATTTACAAATAAAATAAATAACAGAGGTCCTAATATTGAGCCTTGTGGAACACCAATATTTATACGCTCAAACTCTGAAAGATTAGAATTAACATTTACAGCCTGTGATCTATTACTGAGATAAGATTTAAACCATAAAAGCTCAATACCATCAACACCATACCTTTTTAATTTATCAATTAGTACTTTATGGTTGACAGTATCAAATGCTTTCTTTAAATCGAGAAAAATGGCACCTGTGACATAACCATTATCCATATTATTGAGAATAAAATCTTGTACATCAAGTAGAGTTGTTGTTGTAGAGTGATTTGCACGAAAGCCAGATTGAGCACTTGAAAGAATCCCCTTAGTACTTACATACTTATACAGTTGGTTATGAACAGCTCTTTCAATGATTTTAGACACTATTGGCAGCACTGAAATTGGCCTATAGTTACCAACATCTGATTTATTCCCTGATTTATAAATAGGTGTTACCTTTGCCCTTTTCCAGTCATCAGGAAAAACGGAGCTTCTCAGTGACAAATTACAAATAAAAGCAAGAGATTTTGAAATATTGGGTGCACCTAATTTGAGCAACCTAACACTAATCTGATCTAACCCTGCTGACTTATCATTACTCATATTATTAATTTGATTATAAACAAATTCAGGTGTAATATCATAAAACTTAAATTTATCATTAGATGTATTATTAATATCATTGTCAATCCCAGAACATGAATTATTACAAGGACAATTATTATTTATATCATTATCAAACTTCTCACCAAGTTTTTCCCCTATAGAAGTAAAATATTTGTTGAATGCATTAGCTGTATCAGGAAAGGTGAGAATCTCTTCTCACCTTTCCTGGCTGTATCCTTTGAACTAGGTGAGCCATCATCAGAATATACAATGTTACTTGGAACAGGTGAAGACTTGTTGGGAATTATTTTCTTGATAACTTTCCATAAATTTTTACTATTATGAATATTATTATTAACTGCATCATTATAATAGTTCTTCTTGAGATAAAATTTCATATTATTTACTTTATTTCTTAGAGTCTTAGCCTTATCCCAATACATTTGTTCATTGGTTTTATGGGCCTTAGCGTAATAATAGTCCCTATCTTTAGAAAACTTAAGAAAGTCATAATTGACCCATTCAGGAAGGTGACCCTTAATCCTTCTCTCTTTGAATGGTGCATGAGTGTCACATACATTAGTGAATAGTGATTGCCACTTTTCAAGTGCAGCATTAACATCATCAATATAACCAATTTGATCCCAATCAATATTATGCACTGAGTTAATAAAGTTTGCATCATCAAAATGTTTAAAACATCTGGATTTTACAGTCCTAGGAGGTAGTTTTATTTGCCTATGTTTACGTACTACATATATCAATGAATGGTCACTAAGACCTAAGCTATGAACTCCAGATGCTACTACAAGCTCTGGACGTGAAACAAAAATTAAATCTATAATGGTTTGACTTGTATCTGTTATTCTAGTATAGTCACAAATCAATTGGTTCATGTGGCTATTTTGAGCTAGATTTTTTACTTTCTTAGATTTACATGTATCACAAAGATCTAAATTATCAAGTGTATGTATCAGATTAACCTCTCATTATTATGACTATTAAATTCATGTGTCATTTTTAGGAGCGCTTTGGCTGTTTCCCATTTAAAAACCATAGACTAGGTCCTTTCATGTTACCTTGTGCTTCTAAAATAAGAACAAATTGGATTTATGCAACTCAAACTTTGGGTAGAATTGAAAACATCAAGTTGAAAATCGAGTCACTTAGAAATTGGAACACTTACCTTTTATTAATTAATTACACATATCTAAAATCAAATGGGCCCTGAATGCCCGAGTTTAATGTAAGGCAAAAAAAAAAAAATTGTTTGGTTGCCCTTTCACCTCAATTTTTTTTTGGGTCGGTAGGTCGATTTTTTTTTTTTTAATTTTTTTTTTTAGATGTCAAAGAATGCCAAAAATACACTTTCAAGTGAATTTGATGTTTTTATTTCGAAATATAAGTGTTTTTACAAATGTAAAATGGAAGATGAAAGGGATTTTACATGATTTTTACATACATTACCAATCTTTTCTTACTCAAACAATTCACACTCAGACAAATCAGATATCTATAAACTTGATGTAGTGCATATATGGTGTTTTGAAATATATGCAATATTTAATTTGAAAAATATCTGCTTCGTCAAAATGTTGAACCAAATAGGGGAATCAATTGCACTTTCTATGTTCGCATCCATTTAAATAAATATATTAATATTTCTATGATGCAATAAAACCAAAATATAAGTTTTAATGTTAATATTTTATTCAATATTTTCTTGGAAACGTTCATGCACAATAGCATAAGAACACACCAAGGTGATCGAGCGAAACATGTGAGGTGAGGTGTTATGTTTACGATTGTCGTGTACCTGCCCGGGGTGGTACCTGCTCTTTCAGCATCAGCCTAGAAGCTCCTAGAGAGGAATGAAATATGTATGGCCTAAGAATATGTGTCTGCAATACATTTTAAATGAACAGCAACCGTAATTCACCATCTTGTAAGCATTTATATTCATGAAATCAATTTTTTTGTTTGTTTTTTTGTTGTTTTGAAATCTATTTTTTATTTTTTTTGAAAAAAAAAAAAAAAAACGCGACTGAGATTTTTCAATATTTACGGTCGGTCGGGAAAGGGCAACCAAACAATTTTTTTTTGTTGGCCTAATGATCGGGGGAGGGGGCGTGGCTAAATTTATTTATTTCGTTTTTAAATAATAAAGCACAATTCACCGATTTTTTTTTTTTTTTTTTAAATTAAAAAGTCAACTGATTTTACAAATGTTGATTAGTAAAATTAGTCCCAAAATAAATCGCATCCGGCGATGGGGTTTGGGGGTTTGGGATTTGGCCAGTGGGCAACTTTTTTTTTACTGATCAACATTTTGTAAAATCAGTTGACTTTTTATTTTAAAAAAAAATCATTTATTCAGTGAATTTGATTTATTCCGTATTAAAACGAAATAAATAAATTTTACAAATGTTGATTTATAGTTTTAAAAAAAATCGCGGCCGGGCGGGG
The DNA here is from genome assembly GCA_035610835.1 of Ophiura sarsii. Classification (NCBI taxonomy): domain Eukaryota; kingdom Metazoa; phylum Echinodermata; class Ophiuroidea; order Amphilepidida; family Ophiuridae; genus Ophiura; species Ophiura sarsii. The sequence goes on along the minus strand of CM069442.1, from coordinate 50,545,040 downwards.
GGATTGGGACGCGTCGACTGGGCGAAAAGCAGTTACGTGCGACTACTGACTGACGACTGACCCAAAACTTGTAGCAAGTCTAAACAAAGCTGGCAAAAAGCGGTGCTCTTTGATTGAAGGAATCTTATTTAATGGCAGCTTACAGGGACAACAATATTTTTTTTGTTCTAGTGTCTCAATAAAACTTAGAATTTCCAGAGAGAAATACGTACTTCGTGCATTTTTGGCTCTGTATCTAAGGTGGAGTATATGCTTCCTAACTCTCCCTACACTTTGAGTTTGATGGTACCTAGATTCAGTGATCATCTTTAAGTTTTACTTTTATCAAGTTGAAATCCAGTCACTGTCATAATTATACTATAGGCCTAATAAAATAAGCTTATTTGTAATTTTTTTAATTTTTTAATTTTTAATTTTAGTAGCTAGCATACACTGATACTACATGTATACTGTATAATTTTTTTTGTAGTCTTACACTACAGTAACAGTAGGCCTACTAGTAGTAGGGTATAACTTGCCATTGACATTTATAAACGTCGAGAATTCTTTTACCTCCGCCTGCACTGCAGGTTCAGCAGACTCAGTCAATTATATTTTCCCGAATATTTTCCTCAAAAAGAGGATGCTTGATCAAATTTTTAATGACCGTCATTATAGTATAATTACATGTAGGGGGTACCAGGAACAATATGACTTAAGATTTGAATTTGCTTGGTTTGAATTATATTTGATGTGACCATGTGACAATGTTGATTTCAAAACGTAATTTTCACAATGTCGGAAGTCAATGAGAAGTTGTGTGACTCTAGACTATGGAGTCACTATTGCCTTTAGTGCTGGGAGTTAGTGTGAAGTTTACTACACATGTACACGGGCAGTGTTTCATTCGTGTACATGTGTACAGGGGTATGAAATTTACAAATAAATCACCCCCAAATATCACTCTTTAAAAGTAAATAAGCTTACTTTATTGTCCATTTTTCTTCTCTGCATGAAAATATGTTAATTTTGATAGTTATCCCTGGTAGAGACTTAGAGAGGTTTCATAATTTGCATTAAATTCCAATTAATGTCTGCTGTTTTGACATTTTTTATACCGACGAAATAATTATTTGTTTCGTACACGCGCGACCATCTTGCTCTACATCCCCCAGTCAATCTTAAACACTACCGTATATGGTACAGTGATGACAAATTGTAGAGGGCTGCAGAGTCTTACTCTTAGTCTATTTTTTTATTTCATCAATCGCCGGCGGCAGCATATACATTACATCATCCATGTCAGACAATGTGCGATCTCAAATGGGTGGTATCAATTTTACCGCATGAGCATGACCTAACATGGGGAAAATAACATACAGGAAGTTCAGGAACCAAAAATTGTTTACATCGGTAAAAGGTATTTCATACATATACAGGAACCAAAAATTGTTTACATCGGTAAAAGGTATTTCCCACCAATAAATTAAATTAGAATGAGAATAAAATATAGTTCATAGCTGTTTTGCTATACGTTATTCTCATAATGTTTAGGCTGTACCATATTTGTGTCGTCGTGTTTGGCCAGCACCAATCTATATTTTATTCTCTAAATAATAAAAGTTTTGGTCAAAATCAAAAATTGATTAGGGTGGCTAATGTGAAAGTTACAACACAAACTAAAGGCACCTTATGCACAAACTCCTAGCCTAGATATTGCACGGCTGTTTGACTGTCCGATTTATAATTAAAATTATGGAATAAAAAAAGATTACATAGTGGCCCAGTTATGGTTTGACCTGATTTAAGTAGCGCTAATGAATACGAGTATACGGTGAAAATTTCACGAAAATTGTAGGAGCCATTTTAAATTATCGGCATTTTCTACTTTACACACATTTTACATGTAACTCTATGGGAAATGTGGCCGATGAGGGCGCTATTATAGTAAATAATAATATTCAAAGCTCTATTTCTCAGAAATGGCACCAACAAATGTTCTGAAATGTCTACAAAAGATGGCCAGTATATTCAGGTACTTAAATAAGTTAAAACCAGAACCGGGCCAGCAAGTTACGGTGTTCTCAGAATAAAACGGACAAATTATGTGGGATCAAACAGCCGTGATTGTGTCTCAGTTGTATGACACGCCAGTCAAAGTAAGCAGCATGATCATCAGGTTTAGTTACTTACTTAGTTTATTTATTTCATCTCAATTATGATTTGAAGAATGTTAACCCAAATTTGATTTTACCATAACATGGGCATATATAAAATGAATTTACTAATGAGTTTATGAACACAGACTTGTTGTTATTGAGCTTCACAAATGTTCCCAAAAGAAATTTTGTGACATCATGCCAATCGTGAGAATGTTCAATTTGTCGATTGAAATGCTGTGTGCTGTGTGTTGTTTTATTCACATTGTCAACAACATAGGGTGTGTTCAGATAGCTCTAGGTTTAGCTGGAAAAAATCACACCACACAAATCTCCCACTGTTTTTTCACACAAACTAATGAAGTTGACGAACTTGACGGTAGTCCTTTTAATTTTTGTCATGGATTAAAGCTTGCTCAAGTTAGTTTTTTATACTTTCTATTAACAGGAGCAGTAAGTGCCATATAATGCCGAAGACTCCCGCTGGAAAATCTTCAGAGAGAAAGCGATTAAGACAGACCTCAATTGAAAGTTGTTTTAGGCTGAACAAAAAACAGAAGAGCAGTGAAACTACAGACCAAGATAAATCAGGTATAGTGAAAGGGATAAACTATTCTAGACTATGAGATGTTGCTCTGTATCTTTCACTCTTTTCTAGTATTGTTTCCCATTCAACCAATGATTTAAGATTCATGACATCTTTTTATTTTGTACATATGCTATTATATATTACATCATTAATATCAACAAAGCAAAAATATTGTTAATTATATCATGATAGGCTTGATTTCAACCATGTGATAGTTTTTACTATCATTATGGCTGGAAAAGAATAATGTGATATCATGATATAAAATAAATATTGAATGCCTTTTGTTTGTGCAATAGTAAAACTGTATCACCTCGGTCCAATTTGGATTATTCCATTACACTCGGCTTCGCCTCGTGCAATGGAAAAATCCAAATTTGACCTCGTGATATAGTATACAAATATTGAATGCCTGAGCGTGTGATAGTCAAAACTATATCACAAGGTCAAATTTGGATGCCGAGTGTAATGGAATAATCCAAATTGGACCGAGTGATATAGTTTTACTATTGCACAAACAAAAGGCATTCAATATTTGTTTTATATCATGATATCACATGATTCTTTCCCAGCCATAATGATAGTAAAAACTATCACATGGTTGAAATCAGGCCTATCATGATATAATTTGTACTATCACACTCTCGGACATTCAATATTTGTATACTATCTATAACAGCAATGTGTAAATATATTTTGCATTTACTTATTTACTATAATAATTAAGTTCAGCATCTTTAAATCTGTCTAAATTGCATTGGCTCCACAAAGCGTGACAGGTCTACCATTAGCATTATTAAACGCCCTTGTAATTATTTGTAATACTATTAAACAAGTTGTTGCCTTTTTCAGTGTAGGCCTTTAGGTCTATAAAATTTGGATTCTTTTTTGCTGCGAGTCCCTCAAATTGCTCTATTACTTTTAAGTATCTTTTAAGTATATACCGGGTGGTTAAAAAAAAGTGAACCCAAGTTCAAAGTAATTTTTCAACTGCATTTATAGTTTTAGAGAATTTGTGTTTTCTTAGTCTTGATACTATACTATACTATACTATAAAACATTTGTATAGCGCCCTACAAAGATCACAGCGCTTTATAATCAAGAAAATAACATATGCAATAATACATAAATTACAGCCAAAACTATACATAAATACATGACCATGAAAAAAACACAAAAAAACATCAGTTGAACAAGTGAGTTTTTAAGCATTTTTTGAAAAGGGAAATTGTTTTGGCCTGCCTCATGCTGAGGGGAAGAGAATTCCATAGACGTGGTCCTACTACTTGAAACGCTTTATCTCCAGTACATGTTCTTGTTCTTGGTATTGAGAGGAGTGTGGTATCACGTGACGATCTAGTAGCATATATTGGCTTATTGAAAGTTATGAGATTCTGTAGGTATTCCGGAGCTTGAGTATTCACACATTTGTAGACAATGATTAGGATCTTAAATTCAATACGTTTACGGATCAGCAGCCAATGAAGACGACGTAACAATGGGGCACTAGATGTATCACGACCAACCAAAAATATCAGTCTTGCGGCTCTATTTTGTAGGCGTTGAAGACGAGTTAGATCGTACTCAGTGGCTCCGAGCAGCAAGGCGTTGACATAGTCAATACGTGAAAACACAAGCGCCTGAACAGCTAACTTTGCAGTGTCATAGTCCATGAAGCGTCGGATCCTGGAAAGGTTGCGTAAATGAAAACTGACACACTTAACAACAGATGAAATTTGACGGGACATGTTCAGAACAGGATCAAATATGACTCCAAGATTTCTTAGTGCCAACGTTGGTTTGATAGTGACATCATCAACAGTGAATGTAATATCCGAAAGGCGACCAATAAATCTCAAAGAAGCTGCAATAAAAAACTCAGTTTTTGCTTGATTAAGCTGCAGCATATTTTTCGTCATCCAAGTTTTAATTTCATGAACAATGTCTTCAGTCTATTAAGTGCCAACTCGCATTCAGCATCATTTCTAGGATCAAAGGTAACATAGATTTGAGTATCGTCGGCATATATGTGAAAATTAACATTATTCCTACGTAAAATGTCACCAACTGGATGAGTATACATGGTATATCCTCTAGGCCCCAAGATGGAACCCTGAGGCAGGCCAAAGTTTAAAACCTGTTCTTGAGAAAATTCACCTGAGATGGAAACATGATTTTTTCTGTTCTGCAGGTAGCTTGCAAACCATTGTAGAGCACGACCCTTGATATGGAAAGTATGATAAAGCCGGTTGATAAAAATAGTGTGATCAATTGTATCAAACGCAGCTGATAAATCTAGCATGACAAGAAAGACTGCTTTGTTATTATCAATTGCAGTGGCAATATCATTCTTAACCCTAAGAAGGGCCGTCTCTGTGGAATGACAGCAGTAACTTTTGAAATTATCCTGAAAAAATGGCACATTTAGCTTGTTTGGTTCTTCAGATATGGTTCATTACCGAAAGCATGCATAAAACTGACTTGTTTCAACATAGGACACTTCGGTATGGATTTATGAGCTCCTAAATAACTGGGATCATCCTGATTCCCTGGGATCTGGTGTATTCATTTTATTGG